>JANAVB010015165.1:0-25098 GCA_029216955.1 Iris pallida | reverse complement strand
AACCGCCTGTGATACATGTACTCTCATGTTCACAGAGCCCCCATGAATCACCTTCACGTACACTCATTTTATGAGCCATGTGAAGTTTCACGAACCTTAACATACTTAAACGGATCCTTGTGTATTGATTGGGGTTGGGGGAGTAGAAATAGACATGTGAATATTATCCAAGTAGCTGTAGTCATGAACCACTCCCTTAGCTGTAGTTCATGAACCTCCTATGCCATTCATATGTTTATATTTTACTCTGACTCACTAGCACTATAGCTCTCTACTTATAGTAGATATTTCTATTACAGTTTTCTCTCTTGATTACATACTGCATTTCTTCAGTATCTATATCTTACTTTACTGCATGATTATTTTCTAACTGCTATGAACTGTTGAGATGTACTGTACTCGCTCCTGTCCTGACTGGACCTGTTGAAATATTACAGAGGAGAGGAGGAGGCCTGGGAGGATACCTTCTTCGGGACAGCTCCAGCTGAGGACATCACCCCACTGCCTAGACTAGTTTAGTTAGGCCTTATCTTATTTTCATGTTGTCTTGAGTCTGTTTAGCTAGTCTTCACTTCTGTTCAGAGATGTTGAGTTTATATTTTCTTTTCTTCTGTAAGCTGAGATATGTACTCTGGATATTTGCTGGGATATTATCTTAGACTTTTCCATCTTCAGTATTTCCTTGAGTTCTATATCATATTGTGTTCTCTTCCTCCTAGTGTGATTGAGTTCATTTATGCTTATTATTATATTGCTAGATGCATGTTGACCTAGGACAGCGTTCTACCGCCGACACTGCGGCGTAGGCTGGGCGTTGTTATGTTCTCGTACCCTCACAGTGGGTGCGGATCATGACACGTTTTAGTGGTGGCCCATGCAGGTCGAGTTTATGTAGTGATATTCGAACTAGAGTATCACTACATCCTGCAGTAGGATTAGGATACAGATTTGAAGGTACTCAATCACTGTTAGGATTCCTTGAAAGATTCCTGGGACGACCCTTGAGAATCTTGTTTAAACTTCAATTTAAATCATTACCCTTGCTTGTTGCTCTCACTCCTTGATTATCGAATTTGATTTTGTTGGATCGTTGTTGATTTGATTTTCCTATCGAATGAATTTTTATGGCCCGAGTTACGATATTTTTCTGATAACATATGACGACGGGAATACAGGGATGGCTAAAACGTCTACTTGGTTATGGAACCTAGGAGTTTATCGCAGCTATATTAGCTGGCGTGGCGAAAACATAGAGACCTGACTTCGGATGTACGTATCTTGGTTATGAGATTTGGAATTCCTCGCAGCTATACTAGTCGGCATAGCGAGAATTCCAGACGACATGATTATAGAGGTGCATGCCCCTGTTATGTACTCTACCATTTATCGCAGCCTGCTACTAGCGTGCGAGGACTCTGAGTATCATGATTTTTGGACAGACGCATATGATTATCAGATTGTATCTTAGAAAGGTTCTTAATATATCGTCTCTATCTTCATTCTAGTTATATAAATTGTTTCCATCATTAACAATTTAGGAGTAGAGATCTTCTTAGCTTTATAGAGCTTTGCATATGTAGTTCTTCCTTAGTGTGATGATTTGACGACTTGTGATTGGCCCTTGTCTTAGGAATGATAGTTAGCCTGGCTTTAAATAGTAATTCTTGTAGCTAGTTCTCCTTTGTTGATATTACTAGTTTTTCAGCCTTGATGATTGATTTATATTTTATTTCTTTTCTTTTCTTTCAGTATGGCACCCATGACCCGAGCCCGTCGCCTGAGAGCAGCTGCATACTGAGAGTGTGCCTCCCTCTTACTGTTCAGGAGGTAGTTATCCCTCTATCTGATCATGGGGTTGGCACCTTCTGCCATTGAGGATATGGTGGTAGCCTCGCCAGAGAGTCTTCCTTCATCTCCTGTCGTTCAGGAGAGCGCTGCGAATTTGCCTGAGACCGAGAGACCTTCCCTACCCTCTGCACTCCATACTGTACCACCCGGGGTTTGCTACTTGATGCAGCCCAGGTGTTTGCATTTTTCCAAGAAAGGATGATGGAGTCACAGAGAGCTCATGAGGAGGCCATGAGGGAGCAAATCCAGAGGTTGCTACGTCTGCGGGACTCTGTACTTCTAGGAGGAGAGCCTAGCTCCAAGAGGGCGAGGAGCAGTACCCAGTCCTACCCAGAGTCTGAGGAGTACCCATTTATCCAGCCTATATCATCATACCCAGCCCAGTCTCCTGTCGAGCAGAGGCCAGCTGAGCCGGAGCCTATCTGTGCCTACTGCAAGAAGTCTGGACACAAGTGGACCAACTGTAGAAAGAGACCAGGATTGTGCCTAATCTGTGGTTCAGCTGCACACTGGATGCAGCACTGCCCTGCTATACCTGCCCCAACCAGGGCCCTGCTTCCAGGAGGGAGTTCTGGTTCTCAGACCTAGCTGGAGGTGAGTTTAACCTAACCTTAGTATTCCTTTTTGAGAATTTTGATGCATCCCTTGCTTGTATGTCTTGGTACCTTGTGATTGCCTAGTACTGTAGCATGGTTGGTATAACTAGAAGAGACCACAGACTGATATTGCATGCCATGACCCCATAGGTTACACTTTTCAACTGTATGTTTAAGGTAGATTCTGAGACTATGATTGCTGGGGGTTTAACCTAGAAGGCCTGCTACCATCTTAATTTCGAGGACGAAATTTTTATAAGGTGGGTAGGATTGTAACACCCAGTTTCTAAATGAGGGTAATTTTGAAATTTTGTAATTATAATTATTAATTAATGATATTTATTTCATATTAGAATTTTTTTTGTGATTTTTAATTTATTTTAAACTATTTAAATTTATGACTTGTGATTTTGGTGTTGTGCTAGTGATTAGTAGATACTGCCTATCCTAGAGCCTAGCCATGTGATTAGGATATTTTTGACATTTTTAGGGTTATTTGGATTTATTAGTATTAATTAGAATTTATGGGAATTTTTAGGATTTATTTTGGATTTATTTGGACTAGTTTGATTTTTGACTAGTTTTGACTCTTGTAGACTAACCATAGTTAGTTGGGCTTGGTTAGGTCAAGTGGACCCTAGTCTAACCTAGTGTGACTCAAGCTAGTGGTTAGTGATTCATTAGAACTTGAATTAAGAATTTAGGAATCAAGTTATTTGTTAAATGGCTTGTGGTTTCACAAGTCATTTTGTGACTTAGCTAGATAGGACTAACAAACCTAGCTCAACCCTAACCCAAAGCCAAGTGGTTAGCTACCCTAGCTGAACCTAGGGATTCCCCCATTATAAATATTCTCCTAGTTTTTAGGGCTAGCCTCTTTTTAAGGTTTCTTCAAAGTTCTAAGGAAAGAGGTGAGTCCCATCTTCCTAAAATCATTAAAAATCCATTTTGAATCCTTTTCCCTTCAAACCAATTCCATTAGGACCTAAATTTCTTCCTCTTGCTGCTGGTATATTTTATTTACAGGGAAACAACGATTTGTGAAGTTGGGTGGCTTGAGAAATCTCTCCATTTTAGCTTTTGTGAAGGTTTCTTCACCAATAGGTAACTTCCCCATTTCCCAATGGATTTCTATTTTGTCTTCACCAATAGGAATCCCTAAGGGTCCCCCTAAGGTCTGGATAGCTTTCGTGTCCTGTGTCATTGGATTCGTGTCCGTTCTGGACACGTATCAGTGACCACAGCTTAGTGTTCGACGAAATGCCTCAAAGGGCATTTCGATCGAATTAATTCTTTGTGTTTGAATAGGAATCTTTGTTTGTTCTTGCTTACACATTTTTGGGACACTGAGGTGGTTCCTGTGTCGCGTCGTGTCATTTTGGACACGTGCACACGAGGGTGCGTGCGCGCGCGCGCACAGGCGGTGTGTCCTGCCACTCGGGGTGGATTCCTCGATGGATATAGCGACTCAGGTCATGCCACTTGGCGTGGGCCAAGGGGCAACGACTGACATGAGTCCCTCCAAATCTGAGATGATCTCATGTCGTATCGGACACGAAATCTTGTGTGCACGGGGACACACTGTGTGGTCGAGTGTACTGGAATTATTTTCTGTTGTTTAATCACTTTTAAATGTTCTTAAATTATGTTTTAATGATGGGTTGGATACTAAATACCATGTTTAATCCCTGTTTATATAGGGTGACATTTTTGTTTGGGTTAAGGTGGTGTTTAGGCTCGAAAATAGGTTCATTTGAATGTTCACTGATACATGCTGATACTGCAATTCCTGTAATTTTTCCAACCCATTTAATCCACTGTTCTATGTGTTTTCTTCAACTAAATTTGATCCCCCATGTCACCTATCAAGCTAGCTAAGTATGTTCATACAAGAATTGAAATGATATGGTGTGTATGAGAATTTGGCATGTTGGTTGGAATGTTAAAATGCAAAACCTGAGAATGGATGCCATGTTGATTTCCTAAACCTGAGATTTTGAAAGATAGGTATTAGCTGATTTTCTTTTAGGTAAACCTGAGATTTCCTGGGTTTGTACTGTTGTTCTTTTCTGAAACTTGGAGATGGTTATGTTGCACTGTCTTCTTTTGATTTGTAATTAAATATGTTAACTTCAATTTCCTGCCAACATTTCCTATTTCCTGCTGAACACTGGACACATTCTTCACTGGTTGGAGTTTCCTGCACACACTGATTTAGCTTATGATGTAAACCTGAGATTCAGTGAAGTGGTTCACTGATTCCTGATTTGGGTTTACAAAACTGAGTTTGGTTTTGGGGTTAACTTGTAAAACCTGAGAACAGGCAAGGGGAAAAAACTGCCTTTAAAATACTGAATTGAATTCCTTGCCTATTCCTAAGTTTTAGTGTAAACCTGAGATTGGTTGGTTAACTAATATAAATTCTTGCATATTTCAATGTGATAACTAAGTTGTTCTTCTCTATTTTGAACCTGAGAATTCAGGATTTAGTATGATGTTGACTGTTAAAAATGGTTTTGAGCTATTGTTTTGAGCTATGTTAGATAGGTAAACCTGAAAATATGTTAACTGAGATTTACCTAGTAATGTAACCTGAAACTGGGATTTGAATTTGCACCTGTGAACTGATAATGTGTGGACTATTTTTTTTTGGTGAAAACTGAATCCAAAATCTGAGTTTGCTTTGGTCTGTTTTGAGAAAACCTGAGAATAGTTTTAGTGTAGACTGTTTGTGTTCTTGTGTGTTAAGGTTGGGGTCCTTCAAGGTGGAACCTGGCCTAGGTTTATTTAGGGACTGTCATTTGATTGTATATGAAAATCTGAAATTGATTTCATGATAAGTATAGGCTGTCACCTAGCTTATACTGTCACATTGGTGACACACCATCCCACACACACTCATGTATTTTCCTCTAGCCCATGGACACCCCCCACAGGTTTTACAGTGAACAATGTCTTCCTCTCACACCCTCATGCCTTCACTGACCCACACACACATCTACATGACACTCACATTGCTATGAACATACACACTTACACAATTACATTGACACACACATTGATGAGTTTAGCCATGGATAAATTTCCTATATATATATAGGTATGCCTTATATGTAGTGAGTATATATGTATTATATATGTATATGCAATGTTAGCCTATACAATGTTGGCTATGTATGTTTTGTCTAAAAACTAAGATGTAGGCCATGTAGATACAATATGGGATATGATATGTTTGAATGCCATGATTTAGTGTCTAATTCACATTGCCATGCCACTATTTCCTATTGACACACACTCTAGTATAGACACCCACCTTGCTATGATATGCCCTTTCCCTCTCTCTTTGTGGATACAATATATATATATTCTATTTATGTTTTGAGCCCATAAATATATATATATGTATATATATATATGAGATGGTTCCTAATGAATAGAAATTATAACCAATATAATGTAATGTATATAGATATGTATATATGTGGGTTCAAGGATATATAGCCAATTGTTGGTTTCTCTTTTCATATACACATCCATGTTCACACACAGACATAGCTTACATGTTAGTTCCTTCCTCTTTTTATATAGATATAATGTTGAATATGCATGAATAGGATGTGCCTTGATATGTGCTTGTGTTTGGCTTGTTTAGCCTTGTGATTGGTGTGTGATTGCTAGACTAGGCTTGGTTAGGCCTAGTGAGACTTGTTAGACTTGTTTGGGCTAGGACTTGACCTAGTTGACCTAGTTTGACTAGTCTAGTTGACTAGAGTTGACCAAGAGTTGACTTTGGCCTAGATTGACCTAGAATCATATAGAATGCATAGTAGGACTTCATTATATTATTTTATACTTGTTGTGACTTGTGCTGTTCTGATTAGGAGCCAGATACCTCTCCTCGGACAGTATATTTCATCCGGACACTCAGATACGAGGCGAGTACATTTTCTGATCATTTCATATCCAGTTTAGAATTATTTTCCTGCTTTAAATTACTTTAATTGATACTGTCACGTTGGTCACACGGATTGGTACTATATGGATCTTTTTATGAGAGGTTATCCCCCTCGGGAGCATCGGATACAGCATGTTTTGTGCGTTTCACGAACCATCATGTATCTCTATGCTTCCTCTGATTCACGAACCGCCTGTGACACATGTACTCTCATGTTCACAGAGCCCCCATGAATCACCTTCACGTACCACTCATTTTATGAGCCATGTGAAGTTTCACGAACCTTAACATTACTTAAACGGATCCTTGTGTATTGATTGGGGTTGGAGGAGTAGAAATAGACATGTGAATATTATCCAAGTAGCTGTAGTCATGAACCACTCCCTTAGCTGTAGTTATGAACCTCCTATGCCATTCATATGTTTATATTTTACTCTGACTCACTAGTCACTATTAGCTCTCTACTTATAGTAGATATTTCTATTACAGTTTCTCTCTCTGATTACATACTGCATTTCTTCAGTATCTATATCTTACTTTACTGCATGATTATATTTTCTAACCTGCTATGAACTGTTGAGATGTACTGTACTCGCTCCTGTCCTGACTGGACCTGTTGAAATATTACAGAGGACGAGGAGGAGGCCTGGGAGGATACCTTCTTCGGGACAGCTCCAGCTGAGGACATCACCCCACTGCCTAGACTAGTTTAGTTAGGCCTTATCTTATTTTCATGTTGTCTTGAGTCTGTTTAGCTAGTCTTCACTTCTGTTCAGAGATGTTGAGTTGTATATTTTCTTTTCTTCTGTAAGCTGAGATATGTACTCTGGATATTTGCTGGGATATTATCTTAGACTTTTCCATCTTCAGTATTTCCTTGAGTTCTATATCATATTGTGTTCTCTTCCTCCTTAGTTGTGATTGAGTTCATTTACTGCTTATTATTATATTGCTAGATGCATGTTGACCTAGGACAGCGTTCTACCGCCGACACTGCGGCGTAGGCTGGGCGTTGTTACGTTCTCGTACCCTCACAGTGGGTGCGGATCATGACACGTTTTTAGTGGTGGCCCATGCAGGTCGAGTTTATGTAGTGATATTCGAACTAGAGTATCACTACATCCTGCAGTAGGATTAGGATACATATTTGAAGGTACTCAATCACTGTTAGGATTCCTTGAAAGATTCCTGGGACGACCCTTGAGAATCTTGTTTAAACTTCAATTTAAATCATTACCCTTGCTTTGTTGCTCTCACTCCTTGATTATCGAATTTGATTTTTGTTGGATCGTTGTTGATTTGATTTTCCTATCGAAATGAATTTTTATGGCCCGAGTTACGATATTTTTCTGATAACATATGACGACGGGAATACAGGGATGGTAAAACGTCTACTTGGTTATGGAACCTAGGAGTTTATCGCAGCTATATTAGCTGGCATGGCGAAAACATAGAGACCTGACTTCGGATGTACGTATCTTGGTTATGAGATTTGGAATTCCTCGCAGCTATACTAGTCGGCATAGCGAGAATTCCAGACGACATGATTATAGAGGTGCATGCCCCTGTTATGTACTCTACCATTTATCGCAGCCTGCTTACTAGCGTGGCGAGGACTCTGAGTATCATGATTTTTGGACAGACGCATATGATTATCAGATTGTATCTTAGAAAGGTTCTTAAATATATCGTCTCTATCTTCATTCTAGTTATTATAAATTGTTTCCATCATTAAACAATTTAGGAGTAGAGATCTTCTTAGCTTTATAGAGCTTTGCATATGTAGTTCTTCCGTAGTGTGATGATTTGATGACTTGTGATTAGGCCCTTGTCTTAGGAATGATAGTATAGCCTGGCTTTAAATAGTAATTCTTGTAGCTAGTTCTCCTTTGTTGATATTTACTAGTTTTTCAGCCTTGATGATTGATTTATATTTTATTTCTTTTCTTTTCTTTCAGTATGGCACCCATGACCCGAGCCCGTCGTCTGAGAGCAGCTGCAGCTACTGAGAGTGTGCCTCTACCACTTACTGTTCAAGAGGTAGTTATCCCTCTATCTGATCATGGGGTGGTGGCACCTTCTGCCATTGAGGAGATGGTGGTAGCCTCGCCAGAGAGTCTTCCTTCATCTCCTGTCGTTCAGGAGAGCGCTGCGAATTTGCCTGAGACCGAGAGACCTTCCCTACCCTCTGCACTCCATACTGTACCACCCGGGGGTTTGCTACTTGATGCAGCCCAGGTGTTTGCATTTTTCCAAGAAAGGATGATGGAGTCACAGAGAGCTCATGAGGAGGCCATGAGGGAGCAAATCCAGAGGTTGCTACGTCTGCGGGACTCTGTACTTCTAGGAGGAGAGCCTAGCTCCAAGAGGGCGAGGAGCAGTACCCAGTCCGACCCAGAGTCTGAGGAGTACCCATTTATCCAGCCTATATCATCATACCCAGTCCAGTCTCCTGTCGAGCAGAGGCCAGCTGAGCCGGAGCCTATCTGTGCCTACTGCAAGAAGTCTGGACACAAGTGGACCAACTGTAGAAAGAGACTAGGATTGTGCCTAATCTGTGGTTCAGCTGCACACTGGATGCAGCACTGCCCTGCTATACCTACCCCAACCAGGGCCCTGCTTCCAGGAGGGAGTTCTGGTTCTCAGACCTAGCTGGAGGTGAGTTTGACCTAACCTTAGTATTCCTTTTTGAGAATTTTGATGCATCCCTTGCTTGTATGTCTTGGTACCTTGTGATTGCCTAGTACTGTAGCATGGTTGGTATAACTAGAAGAGACCACAGACTGATATTGCATGCCATGACCCCATAGGTTACACTTTTCAACTGTATGTTTAAGGTAGATTCTGAGACTATGATTGCTGGGGGTTTAACCTAGAAGGCCTGCTACCATCTTAATTTCGAGGACGAAATTTTTATAAGGTGGGTAGGATTGTAACACCCAGTTTCTAAATGAGGGTAATTTTGAAATTTTGTAATTATAATTATTAATTAATGATATTTATTTCATATTAGAATTTTTTTTGTGATTTTTAATTTATTTTAAACTATTTAAATTTATGACTTGTGATTTTGGTGTTGTACTAGTGATTAGTAGATACTGCCTATCCTAGAGCCTAGCTATGTGATTAGGGTATTTTTGACAATTTTAGGGTTATTTGGATTTATTAGTATTAATTAGAATTTATGGGAATTTTTAGGATTTATTTTGGATTTATTTGGACTAGTTTGATTTTTGACTAGTTTTGACTCTTGTAGACTAACCATAGTTAGTTGGGCTTGGTTAGGTCAAGTGGACCCTAGTCTAACCTAGTGTGACTCAAGCTAGTGGTTAGTGATTCATTAGAACTTGAATTAGGAATTTAGGAATCAAGTTATTTGTTAAATGGCTTGTGGTTTCACAAGTCATTTTGTGACTTAGCTAGATAGGACTAACAAACCTAGCTCAACCCTAACCCAAAGCCAAGTGGTTAGCTACCCTAGCTGAACCTAGGGATTCCCCCATTATAAATATTCTCCTAGTTTTTAGGGCTAGCCTCTTTTTAAGGTTTCTTCAAAGTTCTAAGGAAAGAGGTGAGTCCCATCTTCCTAAAATCATTAAAAATCCATTTTGAATCCTTTTCCCTTCAAACCAATTCCATTAGGACCTAAATTTCTTCCTCTTGCTGCTGGTATATTTTATTTACAGGGAAACAACGATTTGTGAAGTTGGGTTGCTTGAGGAATCTCTCCATTTTAGCTTTTGTGAAGGTTTCTTCACCAATAGGTAACTTCCCCATTTACCAATGGATTTCCATTTTGTCTTCACCAATAGGAAGCCCTAAGGGTCCCCCTAAGGTCTGGATAGCTTTCGTGTCCTGTGTCATTGGATTCGTATCCGTTCTGGACATGTATCAGTGACCACAGCTTAGTGTTCGACAAAATGCCTCAAAGGGCATTTCGATCGAATTAATTCTTTGTGTTTGAATAGGAATCTTCGTTTTGTTCTTGCTTACATGTTTTTGGGACACGGAGGTGGTTCCTGTGTTGCGTCGTGTCGTTCTGGACACGTGCACACGAGGGTGCGTGCGCGCGCGCGCACAGACGGCGTGTCCTGCCACTCGGGGTGGATTCCTCGATGGACACAGCGACTCAGGTCATGCCACTTGGCGTGGGCCAAGGGGCAACGACTGACATGAGTCCCTCCAAATCTGAGATGATCTCGTGTCGTGTCGGACACGAAATCTTGTGTGCACGGGGACACACTGTGTGGTCGAGTGTACTGGAATTGTTTTCTGTTGTTTAATCACTTTTAAATGTTCTTAAATTATGTTTTAAAGATGGGATGGATCCTAAATACCATGTTTAATCCCTGTTTATATAGGGTGACATATTTGTTTGGGTTAAGGTGGTGTTTAGGCTCGAAAATAGGTTCATTTGAATGTTCACTGATACATGCTGATACTGCAATTCCTGTAATTTTTCCAACCCATTTAATCCACTGTTCTATGTGTTTTCTTCAACTAAATTTGATCCCCCATGTCACCTATCAAGCTAGCTAAGTATGTTCATACAAGAATTGAAATGATATGGTGTGTATGAGAATTTGGCATGTTGGTTGGAATGTTAAAATGCAAAACCTGAGAATGGATGTCATGTTGATTTCCTAAACCTGAGATTTTGAAAGATAGGTATTAGCTGATTTTCTTTTGGGTAAACCTGAGATTTCTTGGGTTTACACTGTTGTTCTTTTCTGAAACTTGGAGATGGTTATGTTGCACTGTCTTCTTTTGATTTGTAATTAAATATGTTAACTTCAATTTCCTGCCAACATTTCCTATTTCCTGCTGAACACTGGACACATTCTTCACTGGTTGGAGTTTCCTGCACACACTGATTTAGCTTATGATGTAAACCTGAGATTCAGTGAAGTGGTTCACTGATTCCTGATTTGGGTTTACAAAACTGAGTTTGGTTTTGGGGTTAACTTGTAAAACCTGAGAATAGGCAAGGGGAAAAAACTGCCTTTAAAATACTGAATTGAATTCCTTGCCTATTCCTAAGTTTTAGTGTAAACCTGAGATTGGTTGGTTAACTAATATAAATTCCTGCATATTTCATTGTGATAACTAAGTTGTTCTTCTCTATTTTGAACCTGAGAATTCAGGATTTAGTATGACGTTGACTGTTAAAAATGGTTTTGAGCTATGGTTTTGAGCTATGTTAGATAGGTAAACCTGAAAATATGTTAACTGAGATTTACCTAGTAATGTAACCTGAAACTGGGATTTGAATTTGCACCTGTGAACTGATAATGTGTGGACTGTTTTTTTTTGGTGAAAACTGAATCCAAAATCTGAGTTTGCTTTGGTCTGTTTTGAGAAAACCTGAGAATAGTTTTAGTGTAGACTGTTTGTGTTCTTGTGTGTTAAGGTTGGGGTCCTTCAAGGTGGAACCTGGCCTAGGTTTATTTAGGGACTGTCATTTGATTGTATATAAAAAATCTGAAATTGATTTCTTGATAAGTATAGGCTGTCACCTAGCTTATACTGTCACATTGGTGACACACCATCCCACACACACTCATGTATTTTCCTCTAGCCCGTGGACACCCCCACAGGTTTTACAGTGAACACTGTCTTCCTCTCACACCCTCATGCCTTCACTGACCCACACACACATCTACATGACACTCACATTGCTATGAACATACACACTTACACAATTACATTGACACACACATTGATGAGTTTAGCCATGGATAAATTTCCTATATATATATAGGTATGCCTTATATGTAGTGAGTATATATGTATTATATATGTATATGCAATGTTAGCCTATACAATGTTGGCTATGTATGTTTTGTCTAAAAACTAAGATGTAGGCCATGTAGATACAATATGGGATATGATATGTTTGAATGCCATGATTTAGTGTCTAATTCACATTGCCATGCCACTATTTCCTATTGACACACACTCTAGTATAGACACCCACCTTGCTATGATATGCCCTTTCCCTCTCTCTTTGTGGATACAATATATATATATTCTATTTATGTTTTGAGCCCATAAATATATATATATGTATATATATATATATATGAGATGGTTCCTAATGAATAGAAATTATAACCAAATGTAATGTAATGTATATAGATATGTATATGTGTGGGTTCAAGGATATATAGCCAATTGTTGGTTTCTCTTTTCATATACACATCCATGTTCACACACACACATAGCTTACATGTTAGTTCCTTCCTCTTTTTATATAGATATAATGTTGAATATGCATGAATAGGATGTGCCTTGATATGTGCTTGTGTTTGGCTTGTATAGCCTTGTGATTGGTGTATGATTGCTAGACTAGGCTTGGTTAGGCCTAGTGAGACTTGTTAGACTTGTTTGGGCTAGGACTTGACCTAGTTGACCTAGTTTGACTAGTCTAGTTGACTAGAGTTGACCAAGAGTTGACTTTGGCCTAGATTGACCTAGAATCATGTAGAATGCATAGTAGGACTTTATTATATCATTTTAGACTTGTTGTAACTTGTGCTGTTCTGATTAGGAGCCAGACACCTCTCCTCGGACAGTACATTTCATCCGGACACTCAGATACGAGGCGAGTACATTCTCTGATCATTTCATATCCTGTTTAGAATTATTTTCCTGCTTTAAATTACTTTAATTGATACTGTCACGTTGGTCACACGGATTGGTACTATATGGATCTTTTCATGAGATGTTATCCCCCTCGGGAGCATCAGATACAGCATGTTTTGTGCGTTTCACGAACCATCACGTATCTCTATGCTTCCTCTGATTCACGAACCGCCTGTGACACATGTACTCTCATGTTCACAGAGCCCCCATGAATCACCTTCACGTACCACTCATTCTATGAGCCATGTGAAGTTTCACGAACCTTAACATAACTTGAACGGATCCTTGTGTATTGATTGGGGTTGGGGGAGTAGAAATAGACATGTGAATATTATCCAAGTAGCTGTAGTCATGAACCACTCCCTTAGCTGTAGTCATGAACCTCCTATGCCATTCACATGTTTATATTTTACTCTGACTCACTAGTCACTATTAGCTCTCTACTTATAGTAGATATTTCCATTACAGTTTCTCTCTCTGATTACATACTGCATTTTTTCAGTATCTATATCTTACTTTTCTGAATGATTATATTTTCTAACCTGCTATGAACTGTTGAGATGTACTGTACTCGCTCCTGTCCTGACTGGACCTGTTGAAAATATTACAGAGGACGAGGAGGAGGCCTGGGAGGATACCTTCTTCGGGACAGCTCCAGCTGAGGACATCACCCCACTGCCTAGACTAGTTTAGTTAGGCCTTATCTTATTTTCATGTTGTCTTGAGTCTGTTTAGCTAGTCTTTACTTCTGTTCAGAGATGTTGAGTTGTATATTTTCTTTCCTTCTATAAGCTGAGATATGTACTCTGGATATTTGCTGGGATATTATCTTAGACTTTTCCATCTTCAGTATTTCCTTGAGTTCTATATCATATTGTGTTCTCTTCCTCCTTAGTTGTGATTGAGTTCATTTACTGCTTATTATTATATTGCTAGATGTATGTTGACCTAGGACAGCGTTCTACCGCCGACACTGCGGCGTAGGCTGGGCGTTGTTACGTTCTCGTACCCTCACAGTGGGTGCGGGTCGTGACACTAAGAATATAATCAAGAAATGATATGATTAACGTTGAAAATAGGCTAGGCATAATCGTAGATTTAATCGAGAGCTCAAGAAAAGATATGATTTGACACGATCAAAATATAGTCAAAAGGGTTAGTCAAAACCTAGGCTTGGTTAAGAATAGAATCGAAATAGAATTTTCTTAACAAGAAAAGTCATTATGCACGATTATCTATTAACGAAAATCATTCAGGCACGATTTTAGAATCAAATATAGGAAAAGATGTGAATTGGCTTGATCAAAATATAATAAAAATAGTTTAGTCGCGATTAAAATCATTTAAGAATGATCAAATCAATATCATTTTGGCACGATCCGCTATTTAACCCAAATCATTTAGGCACGATTATCAAATCTAGATATGATTATGTATCTAGTGAAAAGAAATCATAATAGGTTTAAAAGATTACTAGGAAACCTAATAATGATATGAAAATAAAAGATAAGAAAGAAAGGTTCAAGAAAGAAAAAGTTAAGAACTAAATCAAGTGAGGGTGCATGAAATTGTGAATCAAGAAAATCAATAGTCATATGCCAAAAAGGATTCAGTCTCTATAATATTTGAAAACTGTAAGTATATCTAAAGTCATTTTACCGAGAATTTTGCCTCGCTAGTGTACATCTGGCTGTAGTAAATCCTTGGTTCCAAGACTCAAATAAGAATACGGTATCGAATGCTTTATCAACTCTATACAATATTGATGTGACAACTCGAAGATCAGAATAGGGCAACTGGACATAGATTTATTTTATTTGATAACCTACGCTTACTTGAAATTACATCAACTTAGGGGTCATGTCTTTTCAGTGCGCTGCTAGTTTTAGTAAATCTGCGGTCTCCATAATTCAAATAAATGGGAACAGTGTGCATCTGCCTTGCCATTAAAAGTCATCGAAAATTATTCCAACTATATCCATAAGAATTTCAAAGGAGCATCTAAAAATTTAAACAAGTTGATCATGATAGAAAAAGTATAAGTATCTGTCCTTGAAATAAAAGTATCAATTTTGAAAATCAAACGATCGAAGACGATAGAAATATAAATCATATATATCTTGAATTTCAAAAAAAAAATCGACTCAGAATAAATATATGGATAATTGAATCAAGTTAAGCTTAAAACTCAATAGATGGAAATCGAATATTGACTCTTATAAAAAAAATTTACAATAGCCAATGGGAATTAAATAAGGACTTTACGATAGGATGATAATGATTAGAGGAAAGAAAATAAGATTTCTCAAATGACCAAGATTCGGAATCGAATCTTAGGAAGTCTTAATTTACCAAGCGAATAGTCTACCCACCTTTGATCCTACCATGGCGTCGAAACACAATAGTACATTCCTCTAGGAAAATTTCTCAAGTTATCCAATAGGGTTTAGAATTCAATAAATCATTACCTAAATCAATTGGCCTATGTAGCAATTTTAATTATCCAAAAGTCTAATTCAATAAGTAATTTCCTATAATATACCTAGTCCTATTCTATTAGAATCAAATCAATCCCAATTGTGAATGAGCACTTCCTAGTCGCAAGCTTACAATAGTATGACTAACTTAAGTACTATCACGAGTTTGTATAATTTTGCAAAAATAGACCTGCACGGGCTACACATAAAACTTGTCACGACCCGCATCCGTTTTTTGGGATACGAATGCTAGCCAAGTCCAGCCTACTCCACAGCATCGGCAGTAGTACGCTGTCTAGACCATAATGTCACACTCAAATATAATAAAATAATATTTAATTGCTCATTCACAATAACTATATTTTTTACAAATCCAATATTACAACCTAAATAATTTTTGGAAAACAAATCCGCTAAACATTTAAATAAAAAAACTAACTAATCTCTCTAGAATCTAATGTCGACCTCCAAGATCTCTTTCTCTCTCTCACCCGTTTGGTCCATAGCATAAAAGTAAGAAGCACATCAAGTCACCTGCAACGATCCAGTCCGAAAAGAAGCAAAGTACAACCCTATTGCATTTACGTAACTTAATACAAAATAAGCTAGACAAGTAGAGATGCGATAGAGAATAAAGGAAACATATACATGAACTGGAAATAATAAACATGTACAAGAAACTACTAGCAGAAACATGTATAAACAAGACAACTGTAACATGAACAAGCAAAACTAATCAAACAGTAATTTGAAATACCTTTTGACATGTGAACGGCTGGGCTAATACGGCACATCATACAATGGCTACCCATATTTTTGGTACGGCCAACCCATACATGAGGTATATGACTTAGCTATCCACATTAAATATTTATTAGGATTTACTCACATATCTAATAGGCATTTCCTCTCATGACTCACTAAACAGTCAATAAATGAACAATAATTAAATCAAGTCTATCGTGTCTCAACAGGATACTCAATGAAACATAATTAAAGAAAGCATTATAATATGAGCACATAAAAAATAGTATACTTGCCTCAATTAGTAGAAATTTTTGTGACTTGATCATGTTGGCACAAAATAGGTCAAAAGCTATAGTCATAATTGGTCTGAAGAGATATATTATTGAGATCCATAACATCCAATGATTCTCGGATAAGTCCAATATAGAGAAACTCAAAAGTCGTCGTTATGACTAATCGTGACCAAATCAGTAAATTATCGATCAAATCTGAGTTCAACGAATAAAATAAAATATTTAAAAAAATTTAAATTTCTAGAAAAATTATATGTTGTAGATCTTCACGTTAGCTTTCCAAAACTTCAAATGGATCGCAAAATGGAATTCGAGATCTCTCAAAATCTCGAGAACAGTGTGATACGTTAATTTTTGGACAACCGACACTCAAATAAATCTCCAGAAATTTACGTAAATAATTATAGAAAATAAAATATTGATTTGGAAAGATAAACTCAATATGGTTCGGAAAAAAAAACTGGAGGTGAAACAGAGTTCGGAGTTGGTCGCAACGGCTTTTCGAAGCTACTATAGCTTCAAAAAACGAGACTGAATTTATGACGAATTTTGGCCTATTTTGGACGAAAAAGAGAGGAATTTTGGAAAAGAAAACATGGAAGATGACATAGGTTCAATAGGTATATATAACGGGTTGCAAATACTTAAATAGGATTAGATAGGAGTTTTGGTTTTGGAATATGAATAAGGACTCCTTAAATAGATAGAGATTGACTCAATTTTCTAAATTGGAAGTCAAGAATCTAATGAATGAATCTTTCCATTAAATTCAAATCAAATCAATCTTAAACCTATACGGGTCAAATCTCAATACATAATTGATCATAATAAATAATATCCAATATTATCAAATAAAATTTAAAGTATATTTGCATAAATCCAAATCTTATAAAAATAATTTAGCAAATCTTTTGTCATTGAAAAATATTTATAATTAAAAATAAAAATAAAAAATATTTTCTAACCCGAAAAATATTTTGAACTAAAAGTAAATAAAATTTAAAAAAATCGAAAAGTAGGCTTACAGCTTACATCAATCCACAATTGCTATTGAAATTTCTTTGACTTCTATTATCGTCCTTGAATCCCGTGTTTGTATTAAATCATACCTTTCTTGAACTCCTATTTATGGATTTTTGCCTTTCCCTAGTTTGGAAGGACAAAATTTTGTACCTAATGAACCATTTCAATTTTATTTTATCGTAGGATAGGAGTAAGGTTGATAGAATATTTCAATGGGTGATTATCTAAAGCGAGAAAGGTTGGATAGACACCTCTATTAGATAGATCAATTAGGCAGGAATGACATTCCTATTTTTATACGAGGTTTAGCTTGGGTAGACATATCTCTTTTAATCGATGGATAGACATTCAGATATAGTGGAATTAGAAGTTTCACATAATCATGAAGATGTCTAAGAAGATAAGATATATTTTTATATTGACTTACATGACAAGGGATATGCTTAGAGAGATTATACAATTGGACATTGGGATTAGAAATAGCTCCCTAAAAAAAATAGGACCACCTTCACGGGAGACTTTCATAACATACAATTTAAGAATGGAATGATTCGATGAGTCCTGAATTGATGATTGGACATAAGCATGTATAGGGTTTTATCATCACACTGCTGTAGGAAATTTTTACTTGGAGGATATAGGAATTCATGCTTTACAGGGATAGGTAATTAGCTATGGTAGGTAGTGTTTGTAGTGCCCAGCTCTATGAAGGCACTATATAGACAAAAAATAAGATTGTTTGCTCTGGAATAGAAGACGATTGATCTGGATGAGTAGACAAGGACTTCATTTTCTGATTATTTCACGCCTAATAATATGTGTTTTTGAATGAATGTTATAGCTAATAACAAGTTGGTAATCATTGAGAATGTTACTACATCAAATCAGTATGATTATAAGATAATTTACAATGTACCATGCTAAAGTTAGATTGTTACTTCAATCGATAAACCTTACCAAGCTTAATAAGAAGAGCCTGAACTGTATGCTATCAACAAGATAAGAATATGGTTAATGATACCAAGATGTCACTGTGTTTGCATAAGTAGAATTGTTCACATGTTCCTTATTGTCTGCTAATATGATCAAATCGTATAGAAAGCACTTGTGGTGCTTGAATGGTTGAAACATACATAAAGCACTTTTGGTGCTTGAATGGGATTGAATCGGACAGAAAGCACATATTGCTTGTGTTGGCCCATTCAGCCATGGTCAAACCGATTCGATAATTGACTTAAAACTTTGAGTTCGATATGAAAAGAAACAAAAAATCGCAGATTTTGAATCTATAAATTTTTTACTTTATTTTGTACTTTTTTTCTTGAGTCTAGATAAATTGTGTGTCGGGATCACTGGCAATTAGAAGTTTCTCTTGTTAAAAAACCAAACCATCTCTTGATCAAAAAGCAAACCAATCCTTGACCCAAAACCAAACCAAATCTAAAAGCCAAAACGACCATAAACCCTAGTAACCAAACTCGGCCTGAATTCTGCCCGAACTTGGTCCCCCTTGATTTTACCTGGTCAACAGCATTCCCTAGTTTTTGGATCTTAAATGTTCAAAAATATGAACGTTAGCCTACCGAGTTCTGCCCAAACTATGTCCTAGAAAATGTTATAAAAAAGAGAAATTCCCATTTCTATTCACTCATTCAATCTTCCTTCTCTATTTATTCCTAAGCTTTCTATTCTATTTACAAAGCTTCAATCTTCAAATCTCCAAGACAACTTTGATTCTTCTAGTGCCAGTGGTTTCCGATTAGAAGTTTTCGAGTTGTACAAAGCTTGGCGTATAAAAGCTTTTCTCAGAAAGGTGTTGTTGAAGTTTGATCGTAGGCTTCGGATAAAAATACGACGGTGTTAAAGTTGGCGTGTTCTTCGGAGTAAAGCACGCGGTGTAATCTCTATTCAAAATACTGGATTATAGCGAGCAAGAGTTCTCACGAACTGAACTAGTCCTCTCAGAGGAAAACTAGTATAAACTTGTTGTGTTTGCGTATTGCTATCTTGCCTCCACTATATTTACTACTTTACTTTGCATTTTAAAGTTCATTAATATTTGTTTCACCTGCTTAAGTTTTTAATTGGTAATTATTTTTCTGCTGTACTCTATTTACCCCCTTCTAGAGGTGCCATCGATCCTGTAATTGGTATCAGAGCACAGTTTATCTTTAGTCGGATTAAAACTCCTTGAGATATGTCATCCCTATATCCAAGCAATAATGAAGACCAATCAACTAATAGGCCACCCCTGTTTGATGGCACAAACTATACGTACTGGAAAACACGTATGAGCTTTTACCTCAAGTCTCTTGATTTCGATTTATTATCGATTGTCATGAATGGATATAAGAAACCACTACCTATTACGGTAGAGGGTATTCTAGTGGAAAAACCATTCGACAGATATACCAACAATAAAAAGAAACAAGCTAGTCTTGATGCAAAAGCCATCAATGCTTTATTTTGTGTTGTAGATTGAACTGAGTTTAATAGAGTTTCTATATGTGTCACATCTCACGAGATTTGGAAACTTTTTGAGGTTGCTCACGAAGGTACTTTACAAGTGAAGGAGTCTAAAATCTCACGACTCACACAAGAATATGAGGCCTTCAAAATAAAGCCTAATGAGACTATCACAAATAGGTTTACTCGGTTTAGACATTGTTAATCCTCTATCTTCCCTTGGAAAAGAATACAACAATCATGAAAAGATTCGGAAGGTACTTCGCGGGCTAACCAAGAACTGGAATCCTAAAGCGACAACCATTATTGAAGGAAATGATCTCACGACAATGACTCTTGAAATCCTTATGGAAAAGCACATAACGCATGAGCTAGACCTTAAAGATTTCGAAGAGTCGGCTCCAAAAGAGAAGGCGATATCATTCAAAGTGAACCACAAGATGGCCTCTGATGATGAAAGTGAGACAGACAGCTCAGACAACGAGCAGATGACACTCATAACAAGGAACTTCAAAAGATTCTTCAAATATGAGAAATCAAACAAGAAAGAAAGATTCTAGAGACTGAAGAACCGATCTGCATCAGTTGTAAAAGAATAAGTCACATCAAGAAGGACTGTCCTGTAATAAGAACGGGAAACATGCATGATCAGACAAGCAAGAGAAGATCTTCAACTAGAATCTATGCTAGCACTAGCATCTGGTGTGAAAGTGAAGCTAGAGATTCTGAAGAAGAGAGAAGCCTTACAAAACAGCGAATCTATACTCTATGGCTATAGATGCTAAGGTAATATCAAACCCTCTCTATGAAGAATTATTTTCGATGAACTGTCTGATGCTTTCACTGATATGCTAGAACATCAGAGGAAAATGATAGATATGTACAAAAGTGCTAAGTAAGAGCTAAAATTTGTACAATATGAGTTTTCAAAGCAATCCCAAATGCAAGAAGATATTAGAGATTCTTCTAGTGACACCAATGAGATTACTTCTTTGAAGTTGAGCTCACATAAAACTCTTAAAAAGCTTGAGAAAGCAAATCAAGAAAATGTTAAACTTAATGATCTCTACGAATTAGAGAAAAGGAAGTATAGTATTGTTGCTCAGAGAATAGATGCACTCACGGCCAAATATAATAAGCATATGACGTCTCTAAAAATATAGAGATCAAGCTGGGTAAACAGGTTGTCAAACTTATAGCTCAAGTGAACACAAGTCACAAGGCCAAACACAAACACAACGCTACCAACACTGCTAGAACTGCCAGAAGCCATGCGTATATGTATACCTTTTCACACAATAAGAAAGCACACACATCTTCAAAAACACATATACATGATCTTCGAACCACACCAAGCACTAACACTTCTGCTACATGTCATTATTGTGATATAAAAGGATATGTATCACACCAGTGTAAGATTAGAAAGCTAGTAGATCTTAATGTATATGTATGGGTTCCAAAAACTAACATATCAAGACCCTCAAGAAAGTGGGTACCAGAGGTTACATCTTCAACTTGTGTTATAGGTGGACCTTCCTCCTCCCACTAGAAGCAAGTGGATTCTCGATAGTGGTTGCTCCAGGCACATGACGGGTGATAACATATTATTTGCAACTCTATCGATGAAAAAAGAAGGCTATGTCTCCTTTGGGAACAACCTTAAAGGACATATCATTGTAATTGGCGACATAGGTACTTCTCCCTCACTTATTATCAAAGATGTACGCTTAGTAACAAATTAAAACATAACCGGTTAATCCTTAGTCAACTGACAGATCATAGTTATAGAATTAATTTTGTTAAGAATAAATGTTTTTATGATAAAACTTCTGGAATAACTTCCTTTGAGGGAATAAGAGACGACAACATATATGTACTATATCTGTCAGAGAAGACTAACATTACAGGAAAGTGTCTATTCACAACTCAAGACGAAAGCTGGGTATATCATATGCATCTTGGACTTGTGAACATGGACACTATTGCAAGATTGTCCACCCAAAAATTGGTAAGAGGTTTACCTGATATCACATTCAAGAAAGATAAGTGCCGAATGTGAAAAGAATAAGGCATCTAGATCATTTTTCAAATTAATAAATTGTAAGTACCTCTAGACCTCTGCAATTACTTCATATGGACTTATTTGGATCAAGTCGAGTCGTCAGTCTTGGCGGTAAGCTATATGCTTACGTGATAGTTGATGACTATTCACGATATACTTGGTTTACTTTCTTACAAATAAGAATGAGGTATTTTTTGAGTTTGTATCTTTTTGTAAAAAGTTACAAATAAAAAAGGATTCATGATTAATCGGATATAAAGTGATCATGGAGAATAATTCGATAACCATGAGTTTAAATCATTCTATGATTCAAATGGATTATCACATGAATTCTCTTGCCCCAGAACTCCTCAACAAAATGAAATTGTGGAGAGAAGAATAGAACTCTTGGCGATATGGCCAGAGTTATGCTAAACCAGCATAATCTTTCAAAATACTTTTAGGCAGAAGCTGTTTATACAACAAGCCATGTTCTGAATAGAGTTCTGATTAGACCCATCTCTAAAAAGACTCCCTATGAATTATGGTTTAATAGAACACCTAACATCAGCTATTTCAAGGTCTTTGGTTGCGGATGCTTTATTTTAAATACAAAAGACAACTTGGAAAAATTCAACGAAAAAGCTAATGAGGGCATATTTTTGGGGTATGCGACAAAGTGTAAAGGCTACAAGGTATTCAACAAGAGGTCACTTGTTGTTAAAGAGTCAATAAATGTCACATTCGATGAGCTGAACAGTCAAAGAAATGACGATAGTGACAATGAAGAAGAGAAAACTCCCACTAACAGAACACAAGAAGATACACCATCCACGTCCTATCTAGAAAGTCTGTCGAAACGATTGTGATTTACGCCAGACCATCCGGAAGAACTGGTAATAGGTGATGTATCAAGAGGTGTAAGTACTCGCTCAAGCACAAGAGAGATAGTTGCTAATGTTGCTTTTATTTCCAAAATAGAACCTAAAAATATTTTAGAAGCTTTTAATGATGAATTTTGGATTTCTGCAATGCAAGAGGAACTCAACCAATTTGAACGGAATCAAGTTTAGGAACTTATTCCCAGACCTATTGATCATCCGATCATTGGTACCAAATGGGTGTTCCGAAATAAATTAGATGAGAATGGTTCAGTCACACGCAACAAAGCACATCTAATAGCACAAGGCTATAATCAAGAAGAAGACATTGACTATGATGAGACGTTTATTCCAGTTGCTAGACTAGAGTCCATTCGAATGCTTTGTGCTTTTGCAAGTTTTTATGGTTTCAAACTCTTTCAAATGGATGTCAAAAGTGCTTTTCTAAATAGTTTTATAAAAGAAGAAGTTTTTGTAAAACAACATCCTAGTTTCGAAGATTTCAAAAATCATGATCACGTATTCAAGCTACATAAGGCTCTCTATGGCCTCAAACAAGTACCTCATGCATGGTATGAGCGCCTTAGTTCCTCCTTGCTCGAACACGATTTTTCAAAAAGAAGGTTGATTCTACTCTTTATAAAATCTTTGGATAAGAATATTTTATTAGTACAGATATATGTAGATGATATAATTTTTGGATCAACTAATGAGATGCTATGTAACAAGTTTGCTAAGTGTATGCAGAGTGAATTTGAAATGAGCATGATGGGAGAACTAACATTCTTCCTCGGGCTACAAATCAAGCAAAGCTTCCAAGGGATATTTATCAATCAAACAAAGTATACAAAAGACTTGCTAAAAAAGTTTGACATGGACAACGCCAAATCGATCGGCACACCGATGGCAACATCTACAAAGCTTGATATAAATAAAAGTGGTACAATAACTGACGTACGTAAGTATCGAGGTATGATAGGTAGTTTACTTTATTTAACTGCTAGTCGACCTGATATTATATTTTCAGTATGCTTATGTGCTCGTTATCAGGCTTGTCCTAAAGAATCACATGTGAGTGCCGTTAAGCGTATCCTGCGATACCTTAAAGGAACTTTGACGACTGGTCTTGGTATCCTAAAATCGATTCGTTTGACCTGATAGGTTACTCGGACGCAGATTTTGCCGAATGCAAAGTCGATCGTAAAAGTACCAGTGGCGCATGTCATTTTCTAGAAAAGTCATTAGTCTTCTCGTTTTCTAATAAACAAAATTCTTTTGCATTATCAACAACCGAGGCTGAATATATAGCCGCAGGACGTTGTTGTGCTCAAATTTTATGGATGAAGCAAACTTTGGAAGACTATCAGTTAACGTTTAATTACATCCCTATTTACTGTGATAACACTAGCTCCATTAATCTCACGAAGAATCTGTATGTCATTCATGCACTAAACACATAGAAATTAGACATCATTTTCTTAGAGATCATGTTTTACAGGGAGATATTAACTTAAAATTTGTTGACACTGAACATCAACTAGCTGATATCTTCACAAAACCTTTGGCTGAAGATCGTTTTAACTTTATACGAAGAGAATTAGGAATTATAGATTTTGAAATAATATAATTAAATATTCATTTATTAAATCTCATAAATTGGTTAAAATATTTTGGTTATAAGCCGAAAGGGCCCTTTGTCACACATATATAAATAGCCTGAAGCGACATGGTATACTAGTATTCGGACTTCCGCTAGCTGAGAACTGGCCCCTACAGCTAACCCGAGATATTTTATACGATTTATGCATTTTTAATTAGTTAATATTAATTATTTATTCCAACTCAATTATTACTTGTTAATTTTGTATTCATGTTAAAACCCTATCACAAACTTTCCAATTCTGTCCTGATTACCAAGTGACGAACTCGGTCAGAGCTCTGGCCGAACTCGGACCGTACTCGGTCTGGGTGAATCAGAACAGAAGCTGGATAGTTGGGTTTCCTCCATATTTAAACCCTCTACATCATCATCTTCCTCACCAAAGCCACCAAAATACTACCGAAAACCCTAACCCTAACTTTGGTTCTTCTTCCCTAAGCCTCTCAATATTCTCAAGCTT
>JANAVB010015164.1:0-88469 GCA_029216955.1 Iris pallida | reverse complement strand
ATATAATATAATATATATCTATATATATATATTATATATATATATATATATATATATATATATATTATATATATATATATATATTATATTATATAATATATATATAATATTATAGCCAAAATCCACAAAAATTCATAAAAATATTTTACGAAAATTAGTTTAATATTTTTTAAGCAAAATATCATTTGAATATCAAATAATATAATTTCTATATATATAATAATAATTACTTAGAAAATATATTTATTAGATTATTAAAATAAAGCACGACATACATACATAAAATATATATCGACTGGACGTCTTTGGATACACCGTATGACTACATGTGCTTGCGTGTGGTTCGGATCCATTTCGGGCAAGTTAGCACATTCGGGTTTCTTAAAAATCAAAAAGTCTTAATAATTATATTTAAACCACTTATAGGTGGTAGCCCATGCAGGTCCCGTTTTCTAAGTGTACGAAGTCGTAGTGATACTTAGGTTAGGTGTACTACTACGAGCCTGTGATCGATTGAGAAATAAGATTTGATGATACATCCACAACTAGGATTATAGGTTCTCTACTCTCAACATGATGCTCTTATGACATCTTCTTTCTCGACATGATTACTTTTGTGTTCCATCTTTCCTACAATTTAACTAAACTTTTCCTCTGTTGACCTCTTGAGTAATTCTTCTCGTTCCTTTTCGATAATTTGGAAATGTCGTATGGTTGGGCCTAGGAAGAGTTCGAGAAAGTATTTATCATTGTCTTACGGAATCGAGAGTTTTTGCAGCCAGAGAAATACTAGCGAGGGAGGACTTCAGATGACGGCATCATAGTTACATATGTTTCTCGGATTCTACTTAAACCACGTCCATGCATTTTTGATTAACTCCTATAATTTGCAAATAGTTGATTGGAAGATTTCATGGATTTGGCAAAGATAAGCTCAAGAACCTGTATTATCTGGCGTGGCAGCTGTGCACTGTAGCCATCCATCGTATTATGGAATAAGGGAGTTATTGCAGCCAGATGCACACTGGCTTGGCAGTAGCTTCCCGTGACTTAAACACGGAGGTATTTGGTTCTCGAGTTTTACCTAGACTATATCCTATGCATCTCGTTTGGCTCATACCGTTCTTGGAGATATTTCGATAATCTTTTCTGTCTTGCTTGACCCTTGACTTGTTTGAATATTGCTATGGATTGCTCAACCTAATCTTAATTCCTTGTTACCTCTATGTTTATAAATGGATAGACTAGACAAACGTCGTTAATGGATTCTATAGTTTAACTATAATATATTATTGTATGATTATAATGAGTAAACTTTCCTAGGGATTGATTAGGTTAAGCTTATAGGACATGTATGACTGACTATAGTGGACTTAGAAACCATTAAGGACGATTGCATTGATATTAAATTCGATGATAGGATATCTAAGATAGAGTAGTAAGATATTATATTATTGTGACTACGGATTGAAGGATCCGGATCCTGTACTACGATTGAGGGTTAGGTATTTATAGGATTTTGATTAGTTATCTATAAATTAATTACATAATTGGAGGGTAGATCGATACATGGAATGATATACGATGAATTAGAGAGAAATATTATATTGCGTACAAGATCGGGAGATAGTAGTTAAAACAATAGGAAACAGAGCAAAGACATATATATATATTGGTAATTTATAATAAATAAATAAAACGAGCGCTTAAAATTGAGGATTATATTTGAAGGAGTTGTTGAGTAAAAAGAAGCAAGCTCTACACCAAGGATCAACGTTAAACATATAATTTCAAGGAGAAGCCGTCGAAAAGGATTGAAAGCAATTAATACAAAGAGCTTGTGGTTGATAGAGTAAGGATACATAAGATATGATAAGAAACCCAACTATTTGTTTGCAAAAAATAAAAGTTTTATTCCAAACTTGTAAAAGAATAGTGCAAAGTACAATGAATTCTGGGGAAGTATAACTGTAGGAATCTGATTACAAGACGATCACTTTATCCCTTGGACTATGTGAACTTGAAGACTGTAGCCTCTGGAGAATGCAGCAGCAATTTTGTAAGTGTTCTTGATCTCTGTGGGTATGTATCTGATCATTTCACAATGATTGGAAACCTTATTTATAGAGTTCAAGAAATAACTATTTTAGCATTTATTCTGATGTACGCGAGGCTGGATTGCGCCACATTGGGTTGTGCCAACCTCCTGTTGTGCCAACTCTTATTCAGTTGTTAAGTCGTGTACTAACTGTATTTAGACGCGTGGCATCATATGATTGAGATGCGTGTGGTCGTGTACATGATAGTAGACACGTCTTGAGAGATTAGTGGCATGTGCGCCATGTCATCCTACTTTAGAATGCAAGTGTCTCAACTTCATCAGGTTGAGCGAGCTTCGGTCAACTGCGCCTGATTGAGCCGCACCTAGACACGTGGCAGCTTTGAGCCGAAGTCATTCAGATTGTGTCTAGGTGTAACTAAAGATTTTGTCTGGATTGCGTCTAGGCACAACTTACGAAGTGTACAGGACAGCTGTCTACCAACTCTCCTTGAGCGACACAATTCACGGGATTCGAAGAGATTTTTCTCGTTCAGTGTTTGTCAGTTGTCAGTGTTGTCAGGTAATGATGGCCATTAAGGGTCAGACGCCACGTAGATTTTTGGCACAATAAGACTAGGTGCAGTCTGATATCAGGCGAAGTCTGATATCAGGCGTAACCTGATCAGTGGCACAGCTTGTTCTCCGAGCTTCATATCAGTGGCGCAACCTGATCTTTGGGGTGCAACTTGATCACTGATTAGTATGTTCAGGGCGCAACTTGATTTTTAGGCCCTACAAGATCCCCTTCAAAGTTTTCAAAACTTAAAAAATGTTTCAAAGTTTTGAAATACTTTGAATTTTTTAAAATTTTTGACTGAGTCAAGTTGCGCCAGTCAACAACCGGTCATCACAATTAAATCTCTTTCTCAAAAACACAAAACTTTCTCTTTGTCTTCCCGAGTTTCATTGATGATTTTCGGTTTTCAATGAAGAATACGAAGAGTCAATTTGTTGATATATGTGTAGTAGTTGATCTTTGTGCTTTATTCTTCACTTCTATTCTTCAATGGCCTCCAAGAAGAAAGAGATGGAGACAAATTCTGACACTACAATCAAGTCCCCTGAAGTGGGTCATGATGTTGCACCTAAAACTTATCTGTTGGAGGCTGACCCGTCGCTGAGAGCGGCAAACTTTTTAGACTGTTTTGGTCTAGACTCAACAGTCTTCAATCACTTGAATGGTGGGCCATCCTCCGAAGGGCATGGTGATGCGGAGGGGTTCCTTAACCTGATGCATCGCTCAGGGATCCGCAACATACAAAAATTGGACGTCGCCCTTCGTCAGCCTGATGAAGGCAAGAACAAGGAATAATGTTTTAAGGAAAACAACTTTTATTCTCTTTTCTGAAGTCCTTGATTGTAGGGGTCCATCCCTCTTAATGCAATGAAATCTATAATTTCTGATACATTATGTGGTTGAGATTTCAAATAGTGCACGTGGACGCATTCTTTTGGCTAATTCTTTGTTTACTGTTTCTTTAAGAGACACATGACAGTCATCACACGATTTTAGACGCCCATTTTTAATTCTTTCCAGAAACAGACTCCTAGAATGACGCGCCCGTTTTCATCTTTCATTCTTTAAAAAGGACAACCAGAAACAAAAGAGTCATTCATACTTTCTCAAAACAAATAGCCTCTCACAAGATCTTACTATTCATTAGTTCACTTGCGCCACTTCATCCCAATATTATTCATTTGCATGCTGTGCCTTCAAAAATTGGTAAGTCTCAAAGAAGAATCAATGGTATGAATATTCTTCTTTCGCACCATTTTTGAAGATAGATATTGATCTGCATGTTGTAAATATTGTTGATATGCGCTAACTATTTCTGAGAATAGGCGCGCACTGTGATCCAGTGTTTAGCTTCGATCAGAGGCGCGTATTGTTGACATGCGCCAGTGTGATCAACTTGTACTGTGGAGATATGCGCCTATTGATCGGCGAGCATTTTTTATGTATGCCTGTTGATCAGCACACTTTGTTGGGATGTACCGGTTTGATCCGCACATAGTGCTGATATGCGCCTGTTGATAGGCACAGTCTGCAGATATGCGCCTGCTGATATGCGCACACTGCTAAAATACGCCTGTTGATAGGCACATACTGCTGATAGATTCTGCTAACTTTTCCTATTTTGTTAATATTTGCAGGGATTCGGCTAGCAAGCTTCTTCAGGACTGGCATTGGTGATTTGGATGTTGCAGAGGGCATTCTTCTGACACTCACATCAGACAGCTCATGTGGTTCTGACACTCAAATTAGACAGCTCAGAACTCTTCATGTTTAAGAAGGGTCTTTCTCAGTTGGTAGGAAGAGCCTATATACATGAGAGTTGGATGGTGGAGACGCAGAACTAGGAATTGTATCATAAGGGTGATTTCATTCCTAGTTCCCCTGGCGGGTTGTCTTCTCTCCACCAGTTGTATTGACAGTAGCTCATCTTTGGGCTACTGCACTCTGGGGTTCTCCTCTCGTCTTTCTGAGAGAGAAGACCAGAGTTGATTCCATTGTCTGGCTCGTTGCTTCAGGTCGAGACGACAAGGAATTGCCACCAACAAATAAGAAGATCCAAAGATGTAATAGACCTTCATTATCAATGGGAAGATCTAAAGATGTAATAGACCTTCATTAGAATGGAAATCAGAGATGTAATAGATTTTCATCAAGATGTATCTATGCTTTTTAAAGAAGGAATAAAAAAATGATTGTCTCATTATTCTCCTTTTTATAATTCAATTTTGATATGCTGACATAGATAACAGAATGCGGAGAGAATACGAATGTGGCAAGTTGTTTGACGTGGCTATTTGGAATTCAGAGACATGGATTCTCATTATAATAAATGAATGAGTAATCAGTCACTTCGATTTTTAAGGGAGAGACATTGAATGAATGAATGGTCGTTCAAACTCTCGAGGAAAAGAATAAATGAGTGAATAGTCACGTCAGTTTCAGAGAAGGGACAATGAATGGTCAGTTATAAATGAATGAACAGTTATAAATGAACGAACAGTTGCGCTTTTTTTCTCCAAAAGTTGCATCTGTTCTCGAGGCCGATTATCTAGTTGTTTTGCCTATAAATAGAACAAAACTTTTATAGATATTGATAATCTCTTTACTTTTTGTACAAAAATATCTTCCAAAGATTTACTTGCTCCGAAGATCGAAGAAGAAACCGAGATGCCCCCTACTGAGCTTCCCGTGCCTTCTCGAAAAGAAAGAGGCGAAGGCTCAACTGTTCCTCCTGCACCAGGACAGGATTTGATCTCCAAGTTAGTGGAACCTGGGAAGACTGCCGAAGAAGAAGCATTAAGGATGGCTGCCTGCAAGTTTCTTGTGAGTTCAGATAATGAGATGTTTGAACTGTTGGCAAACTATGTATTTAATTATGAAGGATCAGGGCCTCCTCCCCGTCCTTAATATTTATGTAATTCCATGAATAAAATGAACTTTTATTTACATCATGTTTTTGAAATAAAGTATATTTTGTCTTTATACATAATATTTCTTGAGAAACTTGACATTGATAGGCATCATAGCAACTCTGCCATCCATATCTGTTAATTGATATGTTCCATTTGAGAAAACTTTGTTTACCACATACGGCCCTTCCTATTTTGCCTCGAACTTGCCTTTGCTCATATGTGTCATAGTCATAGGACGTCTGACTGTAAGGACTAACTTGCCTTCCTGAAATGTTCGTACTCTGACTTTGCGATTGAAAGCTTTTGAAATCTGGGCTTGATAAAGTTCGATATATTGTTGAGCTAATAACCTTTTCTCGTCGAGCGCCTCCAATTCCTGAAGCCGAAGACGATCATTATTTTCTGTAGTAAGCTCATTAGCAATGACGATTCTCAATGATAGAATTTGAATTTCCAGGGGTAGGACAACTTCACATCCATATACTAGAGAAAAAGGTATGCAACCTGTAGGATTATGGACAGTAGTGCGATATGCCCATAAACATTCTCGAAGTTTATCACTCCAATTATATTTATTGATAGAGACAAACTTTTTGAGGAGTTTGATAATGGTCTTGTTGAATGCTTCAGCCAATCCGTTAGCCGTAGGATTATAGGCCGTAGAGGCAACATTATCGATTCTGTTGTCATCACAGAACCTATTAAACTTCTGGCTGATGAATTGCGGTCCATTATCATGGATGATTCGGCAAGGAACACCAAATCTGTATATCACATGATGTTTGATGAAGTTGATGGCGCTACTAGTTTTTACTTCAGCCAAAGGTATAGCTTCTGCCCACTTAGAGAAATAATCGGTTATAGCTAAGATGAACCGATGTCCTTTAGATGAAGGAGGATTGATAGGGCCAATTATATCCATGCCCCAAGCTTCAAAAGGCCATAAGGCAGCAGTCGGATGAAGAAATTCCGATGGTTGGTGAATAAAATCTGTATGAATCTGACATGCACGACATTTTCTTGCATAGTCAATAGCATCTGATACCATAGAGGGCCAGTAGTAGCCCATACGTCGAATACGATCCTGTAGTTTAGGACTAGGCTGATGTGCTCCACAAACACCATCATGAGCTTCACGTAATATCTGCTTTGCTTCATCACCAGCGAGACACCTCAAGAGTAATCCATCAAAAGTTCTTCGATAGAGTGTTTTTGTAGTATGATTATAATAGAATCGAAGCGGTCGACGACGGATACTTGTAGCTTCTTTAGGATCTTCTGGCAAGATATCATGCACTGCAAAATCAATGAAAGGTGCCCTCCAGTCCTCGCTAATGATATTGACTTCAGTTAGGTTGCTGAATTCAATGTTGTGGTTGTTTTCAACACAGAGTAGTTCTCTATTAGAGATAACAACCATCTGTTGTCTTTTGACTGGTACTGCCAATACCGGAGCTAGGTTAGCTAAGGTATCAGCTTCTGTATTGCATGCCCGACGTACATGTTCGATGAAAAATCCTTTGAACGAAGAAGCTATCTTGGTTGCTGCTTCATGGTATGGTACTAAATCTTGATGTCGAACTTTATATATGCCTCTAACCTGATTAACAATCAGCTTAGAGTCGCCATATACTTTGAGATATTCAATACCCAATTGTTTAGCCAATTGGAGTCCAATGAGCAAGGCATTGTATTCTGCCACATTGTTAGAGCATGACTCGTCTAAAGAATAGGCCCTTTGAATAGTTAATCCATCAGATGAAACAAGAATAATTCCAACTCCAGCCACAAGGGTACCTCCAGGTCCAATTCTAGAAGCTCCATCAAAGAACAACCTCCAGGTAGGAAATTCTTCTGAGATCATATTTGATTCTAATGTTTCATTCGGAATCTCATCATAGAGTTTAGATGTCTCAGGGACAGGATGAGCTGCTAAGAAGTTGGCAAGTGCTTGGCCTTTCACAGACCTTTGAGAAACATAAACCATATCATATTGTGCTAATAATATGGCCCATGTGGCAAGCCTATAATTGAGTGTACTTGGCTTCTTCATTAAGACTCGAAGAGGATTGACTCGGGATATGACATGAATAGTTTGGCCTATGATGTAATGTCTTGTCTTCTGAACAACAAACATTAAGGCTAAACATTCCTTCTCTACGGACTATAACAATGTTCAGCTCCAATCATCGTTCGGCTAAGATAGTAGATGGCTTACTCATGACCTTTCTTGTTCTTTTGAGCCAGCAAAGCTCCTAATGAATGATCCATTTCCCGGACATACATTAAGAAGGGTATTCCTGAAATCGGTGGTACAAGAACCGGTAGACTCATTAAATACCGCTTTATGTCATCAAATGCTCGTTGACATTCTTCTGTCCAAACGAAAGATACACCTTTCTTCATTAACTGAGTACATGGTCTGCAACGTCCAGATAAATTTGAAATGAACCGCCTGATGTACGCAAGTCGACCTTGGAATCCTCGTAGCTCTTTTAGATTGCGTGGAGGACGCATCTCTTGAGTGGCTTTGATCTCCTCGGGATCAACGTATATACCCTTAGAGGTAATAACGAAGCCGAGAAATTTGCCACTAGAGGCACCCAAGAAAGACTTGGTGGGGTTCATTTTAGGTTGATGCTGACGCATTAGATTGAAGATGGTTCTTAAATCTTGAATGTGATCTTTCTTGAGACGACTTTTGACAGCAATATCGTCAAAACGGCATGACTGTATAACAGTATATTCCACGAGGAGTACGAAACAAAGTATATTTCTCATCTTCAGGATTCATCCGGATTTGATTATATCCAGAAAACCCATCCATGAAAGAAATTCGTTCGAATCCACATGTATTGTCGATCATGACATCAGTAATTGGGAGAGAGAACTCGTCTTTAGGGCAAGCATCATTGAGATTCCAAAAGTCTATGCAAACTCGAACCTTTTCGGCCTTCTTCAAAACTGGTACGACGTTGGATACCCAGTCAGGATGATGTTCTTCTCTGATAAAACCTCAAGCTATAAGCTTTTTTACTTCATCATCAACTGCATCCATCATTTCAGGCTTGAATTGCCGTTGTTGTTGTTTGACCGGCTTGGCATTCGGTAGGATGTTAAGCTTATGAGTCGCAACTTGAGGATCTAATCCAGGCATATCCTCGTAACTCCAGGCGAAGACATCAATATATTCACGAATAAGATGAATTAATTCTTGTTTATCATCCTCTAGGAGATTTTTGCTAATGAAGATTGGTCGTGATACACCCTCCTCTCCAATATCGATCTGGACTAGTTGATCCTCAGTAGGTAGTTCTTGTTGTTCGAAATAAAGTTCCCACTGATTGTCCATCTTTTGTGCCCAAGGGTCCACTTCAGGAGCTTCTTCAATGTCATCTTCATCTTCTTCTGAGAATTCGGTGGACACCATGTTAGAAGATACTGTTATCCGATGAACATAACCAATGCTGGTATCAGAATCCCATAAGATAGAATCAGAAGAGTTTGAACGTTTTTCTTCATCCGATTCAGAAGGTTCTGGAGTTGGAAGTGGTGACGTATAACCTAGTCCTCGTTTCGTTTTACCGTGGTATTGTTGTCATTTTCCTTTTGGAACAGCAATACGAAGAGGAGTTCGCCTTCCTTTACCATTGTTGAGGCCTGTTCTAAAATCATAGCCCATTTTACGGATGATGGCTTTGGATTGTGGACTATAGCGTCGTAATTGTAGCCTTCCTGTATCATCTCTATTATCATTATAGAGCATGATTTTTGGTTCCTCTCTTTTGTTGAAGAATATAGGCTTTTCATCTTTCTTTCGAGACGGTACAAAGAAGTACGACTCTTGTATTGAATCTAATGATACCACATTTCGCAGAGATGATACGACTTCTATTGTAAGTGATTTAAAGTTATCTAGCATAACCAAATAATACTGAGTATAGTAAGAGACATCAGTATACTGCAAAGGAGATGCTTTATTGATTTTTATACCATTATTTTGCAATAGGGACTTTAGCCTTAGCAGGCTTAGTCAAATTGATGACAAGAGGAGGAGAAGAAGAACGAGAAGGAGGGGGAGCTTCTTGCGATGAAGATCGATTACAAGCGGCTCAGAAGAGGTAAGCTCCCTTTGTTTCCGACTATCATCCTTGGGCTACTTCTCATGGGAAGGAAGATAGATAGTCAGTGGTTTGGAAGACTGAGAACATGAGGTGCGTCCTTTGACCGGGATCACCAGAGTATCATTTGGCACACTCTTCTGTTCTTCATTCGTGTCCATTGCTAGTACCACCTTCATGAATTCTTCCTTGCACATGCGAGAATCCTTGCAGTATGCTTCAACCTTGAAAGGATTCAGATCTGCAACCTCTTTTTGGACTTCTCCATTAGCATCCACATATTTGAAACATTGGTGGAGCGTAGAGGGTACAATATTGTGTTTATGGAGGAATGGCCTTCCCAACAAAGTGTTGTATCAGCAATGATTGTCAATAACATAGAAAGTTACCTTTGTACGAAGATTGCCAATTTGAAGTTTTAGGCGTATCTTTCCTAAAGGTTCACTTCTTCCTTGATTAAACCACAGGATGGTAGTGATAGTCGTAGAAAGGTTATGCACTGGGATGTTCAAAGCATCCAGTAAAGACTTTGGCATAATGCTAAGTGCAAACCCGGGGTCAATCAGAATGCGATCGACTTTCATGGTGTCTACATACCTCGTGAAATAAAGAGGACGATCATGACGATTGTCTTATAATAACATGTCATCTTGTGTAAAAGTAATATTGGACATTAATTCAAATACACTATGACAATATGCACAGCTGACTGGCTCCTTTTCAGGTTTCTTGAGAAGAGTAAGACAAGCGTCAGCCTGTATCAAGGCTTCACTTAACGTCTCTCGAGTTTCTTTTGAGAGATGTAAAAGTTCAAAGATTGACAATCTTGCTGGAGTATTAGCCAATTGAGCCAATATGTCAAAATTGTAAGGCTTTTCAAGGCCAAGAGATGAGGACCTCTTTAGTGCTTTGTCAAAGCGAACATGTTGCTTTCCCTTATCTGCTGATGTTGGTTTAGGAGGAGATGTTTCGACCACATGCAAGGATGTAGATGGTATATTCTCGCCAGAAGAAGATGATGTAGGAGCATCATCAGGAAATGGAGCAGGATTCTTTTGATTTTCGGGATACTCTCGAAGATAGGGTTTTCCTGATCTAGTGCCCATTAGAATTTCTTCTTCTGTTACTAGTTCAAAGGATACCATATTGCAGTTCTTAGATTTAGATTTGGAATGCTTCTTTTGCTTAGAAGAGAAAGGCGTTTCAAATTCTGCTACCAGATCTGGATAAATCCATATAATCTCTCCTCTGTCAGTTGACAGCGGAACAAGACCTTCATTTTGAGGAGGTAGGAGATTCACGATCTCAAGAGTAGTCCTTGGAATGGGGATGACACCATCTTGCACAAGTTGTGGTAGAAAATCACCAAATTATAGAGAAACCACATTAGCAGTCACCGTTTTCTCGTCCTGTTGCAGAGTAATTGCTCCAGAGTTGACCAACTTGGATTTTACCCTTGAGCACATAACATGCTCTGGTTGGATGCCCTATAAATCTGTGATAAACACAGTATTTAGGGTGATCAGTTTTATCCACTTTTTCTGGCCGTTTTGCCTCTGGAAGCTGAAGCTTATTGCTTTTGATCAAGCAATCGAAGATGCTTAAAGTATCATATTCATCAAAAGAATACTCTTCTTTTGGACGAGTTGTCTTCTGTGGTGGTGCTGATGGAGTGGATGCCGTCTGAGTAACATTGACAGCCAAAGACTCCTTGCCCTTGAGATTGATGGCCAGTGTTTGTTTACTCTTGTGATTATTCTGACGATTATTACCCCCGGGTGTAGAATGTTTATCTTGGTTAGGATGAGTCATTTGGACTCCTAACTGCTTGAACTTTTCGACACTGACCTCGGCTGCTTTGGTATTGACAATGAAAGAAGGCCAATCCTAGAATTGTATAGATCCTGTCCATATACTGATAATAGGCAACAAGTTTGATTTGCAAGTGTCTATTGTTACAGCAGATGGAGTTCCTAAAGGCATTTTGAGTACCTTTCGGCAGAATCTTTTAATGAAACTCTCTGTGGATTCATTGTGCCTCTGTTTAATCTAAATGAGAGCAGACATCATCATGTTGTTGACTCCTTCGTAAAACCGTTCCAAGAACATTTGCTTGAAACCAGCAAAAGAAATAATGCAACCATCAGACAGGCTACGATACCAGTCATAGGCTGCGTCGGCTAAACAACCGACGAACACTCTGGTAAGAAGAGCATCATTTGGCTGTAATTGATCAGTCATCACCTCAAAATGATTGATGTACTGACTTGGAGAAGTGCTGCCATCAAACAGCATAATGGTTGGAAGCTTGTACTTAAGAGGAAATGGAACTTTCTTCTACTCTGTAGGATATGGTTGTTTTATACCCAGTCTTTGTAGGCTATCCTTCTGCTTGAAGGCCTCAAACTGAGTGCGTAAGAGTTTCACAGCCTCATTAGCATCCCTTGATGTTTGGGAATTGGTAGGCTGGTTAGAAGTGTTAGAAGGAGGAACAGCATGGTAATTACCACCTCCAGCACCAGACTGACTGGGATCAGCTTGAATTGGCATGAAAGCAACCTGAGGAGTTGGTACCCCCAGACTAGCAGGTACGGAAGATGCTATAAGCTCAGGATTTATAGCAGGGTTTACAATCGATGGTACTGTATGTTGAGCCACGATTATAGTATGTATGCTTGCGACCATCTCTGCCATGGGCTTTAATTTGTCTTCTAGTACAGCAATTCATTGCTCTTGACTGGTTGAAGTAGAGGCATCTTGATCTTCCGTAACGGTATATGCCATCACTTCTTTTGCTGCCGTTGATGAGATAGTTTGTTCAGAACTTTAACTATCTGCGTCAAACTCTGAGAAAGAGTCCTCTCCTACATGGGCAATAGGAAGATCTTCTTGATTAGAGACACCTTGGTTCAAATGTCGATTCTTCGATCTAGTGTATTGAAAGACATCTTTACTGGATGCATGGATCCGATCTAAGTATTGCTGACTAGGATTACGGGATGCATTACGTCTTGGACGTTTTCCACCCCCAGTGCCTTGAGAAGTCATGTTGACAGAAGCATATAATAGCTCATCTTCGTCTTCTATTATATGTTCAGGAGTTGAAGCATAGTTCAGACGATCGAAGACAGATCGTCCAGCTGATTGACAACAACAGTTGATGACGACTTCATGAAGGCAGTGGCGATCTGAAGCACGATTTGGAGGTGAGGGAGACATCCCTGTAATCTTTCGTCTTTGTGTAAGACGTTGCCGTAAATCAGTTACAACTACAGGACGAGAAGAAGTGGGAGGAACATATTCCTTAAAGATGTTAGGAACATATCTCCTATTCTTCAGATGTTTAGTTCCCTGAGTGTACAAAGATGTACTCAACTCATTAGCATAGGTGGTTGGGTCTTTCTTTTCAAACTTTGGCTTTTGGTACAGATTGGCCTTTGGCATAGAGTTCTTACGTTTCGCCAAAGTTGATATTGGTTGACGCCTATTAAGATAAGCGTGTAAATCAGAAAATTCTGCTCTAGGTGTCTCTGTTTGTGATACCCTCAATTTTCCTTGCTTGGATCTTGAAATTTGCAAGGTGGGAAGGTCTTGACCAAACCCATAGGGGTAGGTAAGATACCTCTTTGGTCAGTATTCTTTCCAATATCAGAGATTCGAAGACCTCTGTTTAAAGGAATAGTGTCTGATAGATCTTTCTCTGAGTCATAGACCAGGAAAGTTTGAGAAAAGACCAAAGGGTGCTTTCCTTTATTTTGTGGAGGGTCAGCTAAGAAGCCTTTTCCTTTGTTCTGTTGTGAGACTATTTTAGGCAGAGATTGTGCCAATTGAGGAAGTGTCAAAGGACTCTTCCCTTTGTTCTGTCTAGTGTTGGCACTAGAACATTGATTCTCCAAGTTTAAAACTTGAGAATTAGAAGAGGGAATAGCCAAAAGACTAGTTCCCTTGAGTTGCGCCAGAGTAGCAGACTGCGCCTGAGGTGCTGATTGCTTGGGTTGTGCCATAGTCCTACGGGCTATTGATGGTGCCTTGGAAGCAACATGGGTAGACTTCCCCTCAATGATGGTCTGGACAGACTGTGCCTTGGCAGCAAAGAGAGTAGTAGACTGCACGTGGGCAGCAGTATGAATAGGTTGCGTACGGACAACAGAAGCAAGCTGTGCCTGAATCGCCGAGACAGACTGTATCTTGGCCACTGAACACTCAGGTTGTGCCTGGGCAACAGTGACCATGGGAGATTTAGGAGCCCACACAGTCCTGTTCTTGGCAATAGCCGCTGTACGCTTGTTGCTCTTGGTGCTAATCATATCCTCAAATGCTGTCTGGTTGACTTGAACAACCAGAGTCTTCTGCGTCTTGCTGATCGACGCAGTGTCACATTGAGTTGTCACCTTCTCGTCGGAGGAGAAAGTCGTCCCCAGCAGTGTCGTCATTTTGTTTACAAAAAACAAAAAGTTTTATTCCAAACTTGTAAAAGAATAGTACAAAGTACAATGAATTCTGGAGAAGTACAACTGTAAGAATTTGATCAGAAGACGATCACTTTATCCCTTGAACTATGTGAACTTGAAGACTGTAGCCTCTGGATAATGCAGCAGCAATTTTGTAAGAGTTCTTGATCTCTGTGCGTATGTATCTGATTATTTCACAATGATTGGAAACCCTATTTATAGAGTTCAAGAAATAACTGTTTTAGTAGTTATTCTGATGTACGTGAGGCTGGATTGTGCCATATTGGGTTGTGCCAACCTCCTGTTGCGCCAACTTTTATTCAGTTGTTAAGTCGTGTACTAACTATATTTAGACGCGTGGCATCATATGATTGAGATGCCCGTGGTCGTGTACAGGATAGTAGACACGACTTGAGAGATTGGTGCATGTGTGCCACGTCATCCTACTTTAGAATGCAAGTTGTCTCAACTTCATCAGGTTGCGCGAGCTTCGGTCTACTGCACCTGATTGAGCCGCGCCTGATTGAGCTGCGCCTAGACATGTGGTAGCTTTTGAGCCGAAGTCATTCAAATTGTGCCTAGGCGCAACTAAAGATTTTTTCTGGATTGCGCCTACGCACAACTTACGGAGTGTATAAGACAGCTGTCTACCAACTCTCCTTGAGCGGCACAATTTACGGAATTCGAAGAGATTTTTCTCGTTCATTGTGTTTGTCAGTTGTCAGTGTTGTCAGGTAATGATGGCCATTAAGTGTCAGACGCCACGTAGATTTTTGGCACAATAAGACTGGGCACAGTCTGATATCAGGCATAACCTGATCAGTGGCGCAGCTTGTTCTCCGAGCTTCATATCAGTGGCGCAACCTGATCTTTGGGGCGCAACTTGATCACTGATTAGTATGTTTAGGGCGCAACTTGATTTTTAGGCCCTACACTATTTACAAATGAGAATGAAAAATGTGGTTGATGACCAAGCATTGTTGACTCATATACATATCCCGAGGATGACCTATATTTTAGGGTATATAAAAAGGTTTCATATTGATGTGAAAGATTCTAAAGGATAAACGATATAGTATATGATAGAAGGACCTTGTTGAACCTAAATCAAAATAATTGTAAGAAGAAACAGAAAAGGTGATCACAAGGGTAGCAGATTGAGTGGTGTTGTCTTAGCAGCTACATACTATAGCTTGACCTCTAGATGATTTTAAATTTTGAGGACGAAATTCTTGTAAGGTGGGTAGGATGTAAACCCCTTGGATTTTAGGGTTTCTTTTAACAAAATTAGATGAATTATTTTCAATAAATAATTTTATTATAATTAGTTTTGGTCATTAAATATATTTTTTCGTGACCTAGATTTTTGGAGCGACAAGGATGTCAATCTCTCGAAACTTCCTTCAAGAGTTTTCTAGTAGGCAATATTATCTTCATTTTGATATATTATGTCCCACTCAAATTGGTTTTCTTGTATTCTATTTATATCGCACAACTTTCTGGTCAATTTAGGCCATTTGACCATCTACCGTAAAACTTGACCTAACTTCCAATTTAATTTCGGGGCTCGATATCGATCCAACCTAATTAACCCAATATATGGTTTTGACATATTTTGAGTCTACTACACACGTGCCACTTGTGTGCCATCCAATCGAGCTCCCACATGCTATTAATTCATCAATGAGCATAATTGGTCTAAATTGTATTCATGATCGCCCCAAGTCCAAACCTGGCCCAATCGAACCTAAACACCCAACCCAAATTCATGTGGCCACTCTTATGGCAAACACCAACCATCCTAGCCTAACTTATTTATTAATAGTCATAAGGAAGAGAATATAATTTTTTTTAAAATTAAATGTTAAAAGACTAATATACGAATTAGCAGTACCTGCATAGGACCGATTTCCCATTTTCTTAACCCAAGTGTAAGTGTTCTCTAGTTGTTATTACTTTAAACCCATTGTCCTAATCCTCTCCCCTTTATTTTACCATATATAAATACTAGCATCTACATTTATTAGCATTATTATTAATATTGTTGTTATTATTATGACAAGAAACGTAAATTCAGTTATGTACAAGCGTTAATAAGTCAAGATGCTACTTATTGATATAGATAGCTGAACCAAATCTAAAGGTGTAACGATTCGGTTAAGCCCAGCTTAACACCCCTATTTATTTACATATTATTATTAGCATTATAATTCAGCTTATATATTTACGCTATACATATGTCATAGACTAAAATTATTACTAGTACATTTAGTCACTCTTGTAAGCCCACTTCAAGATTTTTTTTTAATATTATTTTATTTTATTGTGATTAATTTTATGATCATAGGAGTCGTGAATAAGCTTGTAGGAGAGTTAGGACCATCATATGCTCATATGGCCTCTAGATAAGTTATATAAGCATTGTTAGCTATTTTATAGCTTACTATGATTTTTAGATATTTTTGATATTTTTTTTATTAAGTTTATATATTTTTAAAGGCTTTCGAGAATTACTATATGGTCATTGGAGGCTATTTTTGTGACCTAGTATTTTATTTAGGTTCTAAAGTGTTAGAAATATTTTATAGAATTTTATAGATTTTTTCTGGAATTTTTAGAGATTTATTTGGAGTTTATGGAGCTAAAATGATTTTAAAATCAATTACTGAATATATATATCCAGTCAGCTCCCGTGTCAGCAAGTCGGGCCCACCTGTCATCCGTTCAAAATGAGATGGGTGGGGCCAGCTGTCAGTGAGGTAGGCCGCTAACTCACCCCCTTTCCAAGTTTAGCCGCGGCTAAACCGACTCATAGTCGGCTGGCCAAGCAGGGCGACCATCTGGCCGTTCGTTCTTTTAAGCAGGGCAGAGGGGATGTTGACACGTGGCAAGTCGAGGCTTCCACCGCTCTCTCTTTATATATATTTTTTTGGGTTTTTCCAGAAATCCTAATTTTTGTGGCCGAATTTGAATAGAGTTGAACTTAGAGAATCTCGACTTCCCGAGGCGATTGCGGAGAGCCCCGACCTAGGATTTGCACGCCCTTTTTTTATTGGATTCATATTGAGGTAATTTTTAGAATATATTTTTCATTTATGAACATTTTGCTTCTGAATTTCTGGGGAATTATTTTAGTGTTGCTTGTCCAAAACTCGACACGTCGTACGGTTTTCGAGATCCCGAGATATCCCGAACTTCGATTCGCGATCCGTTTAAAGTTTTGGGAAGCTAACACGAAGATCTTTGACATATAATTTATCCAAAATTTCAGAGGTTTCTTTTCTATTTTATTTATTAAGTTAAAATCAGACTTGATTAGTAAATCATGCTTTGGTCAAAAGATATCGCCGTTATGGCCAACCGACTTCGACATATAATAACGACGATTTCTTTTCACCAAAGTGTGATTTTGCAGCACAGTTAATTTCGGTGCACTCGTGGTGCTGAAATCTACCAAGTTACACTTTCTAAATCTCGAGTTCATGATGTTTGACTAGATAGTCAATGTCACGTCTCGATTTGCGTGCAATAGTTTCCAAAATTGGAATTATGACTTTTTATGGCCAAACTTTCTTGTTTAGATTATATTCAGATTATTATTAGGTTAAATTAGGTTTTTAAGTAATTTATTCTAGAATTAATTAATATTAGATAAGGAAACCCATTAGCCACTTATTCTATGATTTTAGAATTGACTTGTGGTTTTCGTGCAAGGTTCGTCGTACGATGGTGCAATATGGATGATAGCTTCTAGATTGACATTCCTTTCATCCTCGACTTATGACTATGGTTTATTCAAGTGTTCAGGCAAGTACAGTATTGTATTATGTTTTGGTACATTATAATGCTTTCTTTATCGTTTCCTTGTTGGATATTCCATTAAGACACGATGGTGACACGGTAGGCTTATTGTATCCTTCTTATTGTATCATTGACCGTTATTGATTGTTAGTGAGTCGGAAGGGGAAATACTAGGTAAGTACGTGAATAAACCCAAAAATCATTACAGAATGATAGCTAAGTCATACACCTCACGTATGAGTTAGAGGTACCAATTACCGAATGATAGCCATCTATGATGTGCCATATTAGCCTAGACGTTCACGTATTAAAAGGTATTTTACACACAGTCATTTCCATTGTTCATGATCTTAGTTCAGTTCATTTTCTTCATGTTCCTTTTCCATCAGTTACTCGTTCATGATTATTACTTTCTATGTCAAGTTCATATCTTGCTAGTTCTTTATTCATTTTTTACCGTTACTGTTTCTCATTGTTTTTAGCTTATTTTGTGCTAACTACATTAAATACAATATGGTTGTACTTTGCTCCTTTTCTGACTGGATCGTTGTTATAGGTGAGGATGACATGGTTCCTACTTTTGTGCTATATACCATACGGAGGGAGATAGAGATTCGAAGGCCAAAACCCTAGAAGACTAGTTAGATAGAAGTGTGGATTCAATATTGTGAGATGTTGTATTTCTCTTCAAGTGTAAAAATTGTGAATTTTAATTTTGATTTAGTTATTGTGAATGAGCAGTAAAGTCAGTATTTATGAGCATTTTGTTTATTGCGGGCTAAATAGCGCACTACCGCCGACACTGTGACGTAGGCTGGACTTGGACACGCACTCGTATTCCAAAAAGTGGGTGTGGGTCATGACAACTCTTGAGTATTCAATTCTTTGAATTATGAACCCAAGACCAAGCCTTACTCTTCTTAGGATTTAATAGAGCCTATATACAGCTGAATACCATTTATTGTTATGGACCAAGCCTTGTGTATATTACTTAAATTCCTTAATAAGCTACAGCCCATAACCTCCCCCGACCCATTACTCGACAGCATAACCTAGCCTATGTGGATTCGAGTGGGGCAAGGCCAACCTAGCGCCAAGACCCACTAACGCGAACCCACCAATTTCTAAAGCCAACGGTTGCTCTATTGCATATTGGTCCTCCTCCTTCCTCCCACGCGAGGCATGCGTGACTCTATGCAACTTATAGGGTTGCAGGCACGCGGAGACTCACACCCCCTTTTCTTCATCCTTCCTTCCTCTGTCACCATCTATACATACATATGAACCCTTGCCTCGTTCTCTCCTCCTTCACCTTCTTCTTCCTACAGACCTACTTGTCGCCCGAAACCCAAGCCACGCCTTCGACCCCTCCTCTACGTCGCTCGACTAACGACCACCATATATCGCTCTAGGCTGCCGAAGGTGTAGTGCCCCGTCCCGCAAAGTCAATCGGAGGAATCGAAACGCTGACGGCATTCAGCCTTAGCCTTGCAACGGCTTACTCGGAGACATCGCTCAGGTGGGGTAGTTTCGGTGAACTCTCCTCATCTTTGCCTTCACATAATAAATCGTGTTTTCAACTTGCACAAGTTAGGCTTGATAATAAAAGATACGCATCCACATAGCTAAGGGAATAATCCCGACGGTTCGAATCGAGTTAGAACATGGAAAACGTCCCACGGTCGGCTTAGAGTTGGTGCACGGCGTGCTTTGAAAATGACACTCGGTCCTTCGTCCCGTGGCTTGGGAGAAGAAAAGTTGGTCTTCGGTACAAAAGCTGAGAGTTAGCCTAAGTTATAGGCGTCGCCCGCACAAATGCTTGCTAAAGCATGCACGGTCCGTCCCGCAAGGCTTGGCATAGCCTTTGCTCGTCCCTTGGGTTATGTTGTAGGCTTGAGTGAGTAAGGCAAAGTTATGCCGGTCGACCTAAGTTATTCTACGTGCTGTCCCGCTCATTCTGCGGTTGTCAAGATAGATAGTCCTACGACCCCAAGGCCCGTCATATGAAGTATGACTTGGGCGATAGCGTTGCATAGAACACGAGTTGGTTTAGAGGCACGAGCCACGGTTGGTTCAGTGGAAAGTTAGCCACGGCCGGTCGATACTTAAGGAAACACGTTATGTTCAAGTTAAGTTGGAAGGCTATGCAGTAGCCGTTCCCTGAGTTCAAGGAATGTTAAGTCTAAGCGATGGTTAGTCGCCGAGGCAACCCTGGTTAGGGGCTCTGCAAAGGAAGTACAAAAAGTGGAAAGAGTAAAACAACCAAGTAAATGAATTGATCACATAACAAGCCCCAACGGTATCCTAAAATACACCATGTAAACCCTTATGAACTTGGACAACTTGTCGACAAGGAGTGGTTTCTTCGAGCGGAATTCCGGGGCCACGGGACCGTCTCGGCCTAGGAAGAAACTGGTTGTAGCCGAGCTGGGTAATAGGCAACGCTGGTAAGGCGATCGGTAAGGCGGGAACTTTCATCGGGGCTCGCAACCTGCGTTGGAAGGGTCCCGTACTGCCAGGCTACGTCCAAGGCGGCTGGTTAGGCCAATCCCATAACAAACACTTGATATAAATTATTTTCAACTAACATGGTAAGTTTTGTGTGTCGGCACGGGCGGTAATCCGTGTGTGTGCCTTCGGATTGAGTTGAATATGTATGAGTTAAAAAGACACAATGTCGGAGCCTAAGATTTGGCTACAGCGAAGGCGACGTGCTTCGGCACGAGATGTGGCATCGAGTGTTAAGTTGTTGGCATAGAGTTGCATGAGTTAGGCTTGAGCTATCGTGAGTTAAGTCGAGAAGGGCCGTAGGGCTAGTCGTGTGAAGTTACGTTGAGTTGTTGGGCACGGCCTCGTAATATGAGGCACGGTCGCGTTGTCACAACACAAGTGTAAGCGAGACTAAGACAAGAAGGCACTGCCTCGGAGTTTTTGAACCACAAATAGAGTTCATGGTACGACCGAGTCGTTATGTCCCAGAGTTTGGCACGAAAGACAAGTATAAGTCGGTGCGTCGGCAATACAAGCACGAGAAAGGACTAGAGGCAAGGAAATAGAGTCTGTTGCGTAGTGCGTCTCTGATTTTGGCCGTAAGGTAAACACGACTTGATAGGTTAACGTGTTAGCACAAGAAGTGGTCTAGAGATAAAGTATGAGTTAACGTTGACGTTGCAAGCACGGGATGGTTCTGATACACAAGATTGCGCTAAGGCGCCGGTCCTAATACTGATCCTAAGGCAAGACTAGAAAGACAATCGAAAGGGTTTAAGCTGCACAAAGTAAAAGAACGTGTTGGTTTTGTGTGGGTGGGCGAGAAGCTCACTCCACCAGTACAGTGGTACTGACACCCACACAGTGTTTCATGTGCAGGCACAGGTAGAAGCTCGTGGCGTGGAGCTCGCTTGGATGCGTCGAGGCATGGAGTTCCTTGGCGAGTCGAAGCGTGCGGCCGCGTGATCTGAAGACTTATACAGGACATAATGTATGGATATCGCCTTCCGAAGCTTCCGCTGATTCAAGCATGTACTCGAGAGAAGAGAGAGAGCAGGGTGACTTGTAACATGAGTGAAAAGTGAGCCTGAGAGACTTGTAATTGGCCTTGCACCCACAAATGTAATCTTGTATTCAATATCAATAAAGAGCTTCTTTTGAATGACTTGTGTTCCTGTGTTACTTGTTCTTAAATTCCGCTGTATGTTTCAATATTTCTGCTTGGGACTTCTGTGCGACGACCCCGTCGCCGCCGATGAAATCGGCCGTTATGTATTGCCTTGCACGAGCGCAATCTAGGCTCGTGCGGCATCACGCCTTAGCGAGGACGATCGCTCCTATGGGAGCGGGGCGTGACATAGTGGTATCAGAGCACGGCTTTACGTCCTTGGACCGTCGACTGAATTCTTTAACTTCGATGTTTCCGCAAAACTCTGTTGCTTCCGCAAGTTGTTATCGTTGGTGCGCTCTCTCTCAAATGTCCCTCGGCATGTCCATACAATAAGTCTAAATAATTTTCGAAAGCTCGTACAAGCGTTCAATTTAACGCATCGGTAGGCCGTTGCCAAATGCGTCGATTGGGCCTTTGTGCCGAACGTTGCAAACTTGACTCGATAGAAAATATGTGCTAATGTTAGCAAAGTTGCATGTGTGCCCGAATAGTCCTACGTTGACCTTAGCAAGTTGTGTGCATGCCTAATTAGTCCAATATCGATCCTAGCAATTGAGCGTGCAAACTCGAATATAGTCCGCACGGGATGGCTATGCACACGGCCTTTTGGCTAAGTTGTGTTGCGCATCGCACACCTCGACCCTTGGTGCAAACGAATCGCGAGCGATAACAAGTATTGCTCGGTCGGGAACGGAGATATACTTAGAGTGTCTATCGATAGGAATGCTATCGGACTAACGCTTAGGCGTACACGGGAGATTGACTGGATTTCGAGGAAATAGTGCGAACGACTTAGTGCGTCGATGCGACGCGAGCGACTACTCTAGCGATTCGTCGAACGAATCTGAAGGATGTCTTAGCGAATGACGCGAATGTGATTGAGGACTAGATCTTATGGCTTTAATCCGAGTGGTGTATATGATAGGCTCGGAGAAGAATAAGAATGAGTGTCGACGAGTAGTCGAGTGGCTCGAATCCGAGTGGTGTATGGTTTGTCTTAGGAATTGTTCGAGTGAATATTGAGGATTACGATTATTGCGGCGAGGCGATACGATCGCGCAAAGCCTTAGAACGCGTCACGCTTAGTTGGACGTGACTTCGAATGTCCCGAACGAGCATCTCGTTCGGACAACTTGTGAATGAGCAACGCGAGTTAGAAAACGATCCGGAACGATGAATGAAAATAAATGGTCTTGATCGAGGAAACTTAGAGGATCGCGTATGCGATATCAGATTGATGCAACTGAAATGTGACTTGAGTTTTGAATAACGATCTTGAAACGAGCTTGAGGAAAATCGACTGAACTTGATCTTGAGTATCAAGAAAATTGAGGAATATCCAGTTCGGACGACAGCATCAATGCACGACTCGAAATTGGTTGCAAGAAAGATCGTCAGGTTATGCATATCGTCAATGGTATTGAGGCGTATCAAAGATCGATATGCGATAACTCGGGGGTACTCTGACTCGGCAAATGACGATCGTACAAATATTATTGTTCCGATGGATGTTATAATCGAGATGTTAAAATGTGTCGAGGAAAAGATAGACTTGGCTCGAGGATTTTCTAAGTTGAATAAATGACGATCGAACTTGGCTTGGACGAAAAATGGAATGTTTGGATTTGCTTTGTCGATAACCACAACGTTGACATTCTTGTCTTATGCGAGTGCTACTCCAGCCTCGCACATGCGTCACGCCGATTAGGGCGATCACTCTGCGTGAGCGCTGGTATGGTGATTCATACAGCGGGAGTGGTCGAACTTGTACGATGCGACAATTTGTGCTTCGATTTGTGGTTTGACGCGAAGGTGACTCGAGAATGGATTTGTGTGCTTGAAGAATCGAACTTGAAGATTGAGTAGTTCCAATCCGCGTATCGAAAATGAGTTAGTCTAAACTCAAACAAGAGTTACGCCCCGATGAGAATGATTTTTCTGCGGGTGCGTTGCATGGTGATTCATGAACCACCATGGATAATCGGACTCGCGTGAGATTGGGGCACAACGTATTGCCGAGCGAGATGACCTCGTGATCGAATACATGAATTGGTTAGAATTGGTAAATTGAAGGGATTCGAATATATGCAACGCGTGCCGTAATACGAATTAGGTGATCGTGCTTGATGTTTAGAAATCTGAGTGACGCGAGCTTGGGTAGAAAATCCCGTACTATCGACTTTGGTTTGACCCTAGGATTGGGGTCAGTGTTGGCATTATTGTTGGGGAACTAAGATTCCAATCCTGACATTGACTTAGCCTCGAAAAGAAATAGCCTAGCGGTTAGGCGAGACGCCCTGTTGCAAGTGTTAGCTAATCGAAAAGATTGATCTTGAGGATTGGAATGCATGGAAATCACGAATATAGGAAACCCTGCTCACGAGACTCGGCTGACATGCATATATTTCAGGGACGCCTGGGTATGTGCACGATACGACTCGAGTGAGAATGACAATTCTCTATCATGCGGCTTGGCTGAATGCATATATTTTGGGGACGCTTGGAATGCGTGCACGATCCAGCCAAGTGAAACGACGAGTTCAAGCAAGGCTTGAAAGATGGGAGTGTGTCGAGATCTTGAAATCGTGTTAAAGGAAAGTTGATAATAGTACGAGCGTGGCTCGGAATCGAAGGAACGCGTAGGCGTAACGTGTACGATTAAGTCTTGGCCATAGAAATGGTAGGATAGCTTGCCTTCAGGAAAGTCTCGAGGACAAGACTTGTTCTGAGTGGTGTATGATGTAGTGCCCCGTCCCGCAAAGTCAATCGGAGGAATCGAAACGCTGACGGCGTTCAGCCTTAGCCTTGCAACGGCTTACTCGGAGACATCGCTCAGGTGGGATAGTTTCGGTGAACTCTCCTCATCTTTGCCTTCACATAATAAATCGTGTTTTCAACTTGCACAAGTTAGGCTTGATAATAAAAGCTACGCATCCACATAGCTAAGGGAATAATTCCGACGGTTCGAATCGAGTTAGAACATGGAAAACGTCCCACGGTCGGCTTAGAGTTGGTGCACGGCGTGCTTTGAAAATGACACTCGGTCCTTCGTCCCGTGGCTTGGGAGAAGGAAAGTTGGTCTTCGGTACAAAAGCTGAGAGTTAGCCTAAGTCATAGGCGTCGCCCGCACAAATGCTTGCTAAAGCATGCACGGTCCGTCCCGCAAGGCTTGGCATAGCCTTTGCTCGTCCCTTGGGTTATGTTGTAGGCTTGAGTGAGTAAGGCAAAGTTATGCCGGTCGACCTAAGTTATTCTACGTGCTGTCCTGCTCATTCTGCGATTGTCAAGATAGATAGTCCTACGACCCCAAGGCCCGTCATATGAAGTATGACTTGGGCGATAGCGTTGCATAGAACACGAGTTGGTTTAGAGGCACGAGCCACGGTTGGTTCAGTGGAAAGTTAGCCACGGTCGGTCGATACTTAAGGAAACACGTTATGTTCAAGTTAAGTTGAAAGGCTATGCAGTAGCCGTTCCCTGAGTTCAAGGAATGTTAAGTCTAAGCGATGGTTAGTCGCCGAGGCAACCCTGGTTAGGGGCTCTGCAAAGGAAGTACAAAAAGTGGAAAGAGTAAAACAACCAAGTAAATGAATTGATCACATAACAAGCCCCAACGGTATCCTAAAATACACCATGTAAACCCTTATGAACTTGGACAACTTGTCGACAAGGAGTGGTTTCTTCGAGCGGAATTCCGGGGCCACGGGACCGTCTCGGCCTAGGAAGAAACTGGTTGTAGCCGAGCTGGGTAATAGGCAACGCTGGTAAGGCGATCGGTAAGGCGGGGACTTTCATCGGGGCTCGCTACCTGCGTTGGAAGGGTCCCATACTGCCAGGCTATGTCCAAGGCGGCTGGTTAGGCCAATCCCATAACAAACACTTGATATAAATTATTTTCAACTAACATGGTAAGTTTTGTGTGTCGGCACGGGCGGTAATTCGTGTGTGTGCCTTCGGATTGAGTTGAATATGTATGAGTTAAAAAGACACAATGTCGGAGCCTAAGATTTGGCTACAGCGAAGGCGACGTGCTTCGGCACGAGATGTGGCGTCGAGTGTTAAGTTGTTGGCATAGAGTTGCATGAGTTAGGCTTGAGCTATCGCGAGTTAAGTCGAGAAGGGCCGTAGGGCTAGTCGTGTGAAGTTACGTTGAGTTGTTGGGCACGGCCTCGTAATATGAGGCACGGCCGCATTGTCACAACACAAGTGTAAGCGAGACTAAGACAAGGAGGCACTGCCTCAGAGTTTTTGAACCACAAATAGAGTTCATGGCACGACCGAGTCGTTATGTCCCAGAGTTTGGCACGAAAGACAAGTATAAGTCGGTGCGTCGGCAATACAAGCACGAGAAAGGACTAGAGGCAAGGAAATAGAGTCTGTTGCGTAGTGCATCTCTGATTTTGGCCATAAGACAAACACGACTTGATAGGTTAACGTGTTGGCACAAGAAGTGGTCTAGAGATAAAGTATGAGTTAACGTTGACATTGCAAGCACGGGATGGTTCTGATACACAAGATTGCGCTAAGGCGCCGGTCCTAAAACTGATCCTAAGGCAAGACTAGAAAGACAATCGAAAGGGTTTAAGCTGCACAAAGTAAAAGAACGTGTTGGTTTTGTATGGGTGGGCGAGAAGCTCACTCTACCAGTACAGTGGTACTGACACCCACACAGTGTTTCATGTGCAGGCACAGGTAGAAGCTCGTGGCGTGGAGCTCGCTTGGATGCGTCGAGGCACGGAGTTCCTTGGCGAGTCGAAGCGTGCGGCCGCGTGATCTGAAGACTTATACAGGACATAATGTATGGACATCGCCTTCCGAAGCTTCCGCTAATTCAAGCATGTACTCGAGAGAAGAGAGAGAGCAGGGTGACTTGTAACATGAGTGAAAAGTGAGCCTGAGAGACTTGTAATTGGCCTTGCGCCCACAAATGTAATCTTGTATTCAATATCAATAAAGAGCTTCTTTTGAATGACTTGTGTTCCTGTGTTACTTGTTCTTAAATTCCGCTGTATGTTTCAATATTTCTGCTTGGGACTTCTGTGCGACGACCCCGTCGCCGCCGATAAAATCGGCCGTTATGGAATTGCCTTGCACGAGCGCAATCTAGGCTCGTGCGGCATCACGCCTTAGCGAGGACGATCGCTCCTACGGGAGCGGGGCGTGACAGAAGGGCACCCAGGCGGTGGTAGCAGCGTTGCCAGTATTGGCAGCGGCGCCTACCGACAGTGGCGAGCGTGCACTCGCAGTAGCAGCGGGGCATTAGCGCAGCGGCCATCTGCGCCACAACTGCCGTGCTATAACGACCACCTGGCCACTCGCCTATAGACAACCCTATGCCGTGTTATTGAACCTGTGTGACCGACTTTAGAAAATCATTCAGATGGATGATAGATCTCGGGCAACAAGACTTAGAGTTAGGACGTGGAACTGGGAGTGTGCATTGACGATAGTGATATCAAACCCTAACGAAATGAATGATAAAAATCGGTAATGAGCTAATGGGAATTATGGATAGGAAGACGTATTTGATAAAAGTGAAATGTTTGGTTTTGGATCGGACGAGAATTACTTGAACTTTGGTCGACTCTGCTAGAAGTATCATATGGATTTTGTAAGACAAAAACGCTTGAGAAATGAATCGGGTCATCTTGAGGATCGAGATAAACGATAGTAAAATGAACTGGAGTTTGGTTTTAATCGAGTTAGCAAAAACGATCGGCAATTCGAAACTATCACAAGTAGCTTGTTCGACTTCGCTATCGCTAAGCTTGGTTGAAATGTATATATTTGGAGGACGCCTTGAATATGTGCACGATCCAAACTCAAGGATATGATGAACTTGAATGTAGTTGCAAGTGGATATGTTGAGATGCGTATGGATGAACGGATGAGTGAATTAACCTTAGCCCATGACCCTCATGTTTGACGAATTATAACACACCTCCTGTGACCATTCACTACCAAAATATTTCATATTAGCGACGCCAAACGACGTCGCTAAACATCAATAAAATGTCGCTAACTGAAAACAGCGACGTATTTAGCGACGTTTCGAGCATGTCGCGTTATTCATGGTCGCTATTAGCGAAAACGTTGCTATTCGTCGCCATAGAGACGTAGATCGGCGATGCACTATGTCGCTAGTATTAGCGACATTACCGACAACAATGTTGCTAATTAGCGACGTAACCTTTCGTTGCTGATTGTCGCTATCCGTTCAGATTTTAGCGACGTTAAATTAGTGATTAACGATGTTGTCCGACTCCACATCTGAGAATTTTTTGGTTGCCACGTCATCATTTTTGTAATGTTTAGCAATGTTACGATACTTGAATACTGATGTCCGGATACTTGATGAGCTGACCTATACAGTTTGCCACGTTAACGCATCTGCGACGTTCTGCGACGATTAACGACATTTGATTCTCAGGTTTGTGATGTTCTAGCGACGTATGTATGCGTCGCTGATCGTCGCTGACTGTCGCTAAACGTCGCTAATTCCAAAAAAATTGTAAAAAAAAAGCAGGCAGTATGTATTTCACATAAATAACAGTTACATTAAAAATATTGTACCTGCATTTAGAGTTTCAGTTTACAAATAATAGACCCTTCGTAGAATTCCCTGGGTTCGTCGACCCCTTCAGTGGAACACTCAACACCGGTAACCAATATAGAGATAAATAATAATAATAATACACTACCAATAATCAAATAAATAGAATCGAACGGTCAGAAAGACAAGAAATAGCCGGGTGGATACAAATCCACTACCAAACGGCTATAAAAAGTGTGTCCGATAATATTCAACATAACATAACACAAATAGTCATACCCGGGATAAAATAAATACATAAACCAACAAATACATAAAGATCCAACAATGGGTCACCAACACAACAAATGAAAACAAGTCCAATAAAGGACTACGCTTGGTTAGGTTGAGGAGGAGGAGGAGGAAGAGGAGGAGGAGGAGTAGGTAGTGCCTGCACCTGGGACACCAGGAACCTATACTGCTCCGGGGTCAGCATCACCGGTGATGATCCATCAGTAGGAGGAAGAGGAGGTAGTGGAGCCGCTGCAGTCGGTATGGATGCAGAAGCATGACCAGGAAATATCCGCTCCATGGCCAGCAGTCTGCAGTTGGTGGAAGCCATAACAGCCGCCAGCCTCGAAACCTGCTCGCCAATGGCCGCCCGCCTGTGTCCCCTGCACCACCTGAACGGTACGATCCATCCTCTCGCCCGTCTCCCTAATGGTGCGCTCGAGCATATCAAATCGTGCGGTAAGGGCCGCATCTTCCATCTGCGGCTGAGACTGGGGCTGCTCCATCCTTCGTAATAGCTCGTCATGCAGCTCAGTATGTTGGCGACAGAGTTCCTCCACTCGGACCGACTCCTCTGAGGGCTGTAGGGAATCCACACTGGCAGTGGAAGCTCTGGATGACTGCGTCGCCACAAAGGCGCCGTAGGATCCCACACCATAGTACGCACCCCTCTGAAGACCACCAACGGCGGTTATCCAGAGCTCGTCCATCGTCCGAGCCGGAGGGGGCTACGCGGAAGTACCAGTCCATCCCTCCTCAGATGCACTAGTAAACTCACACTCTAGCTAGCCTAAGATACTCATCCTAGAAAAGTACGCATCACAATAAGCATAATATTTACTACCAACCTAGTTGTTCCACGTCCATGGATATATTTGCATATTTCTTAAGTTATAATAATGTTAGTGACACGTAAAGTAATACTTCTGCGTGACCCGATCATCGATGAGCTTTTCGTCCTTCAGATGGGTAGCCAGGAAGACCGTCACCATGTTGGGGTTCGCATCCTTCTTTACCTGTTATAATAAATTGTTTGTCATTAAAATTAAATATTTTATTACTACTTTCACTAAAATAATATATTACAGTAAAACAGGTACCAAGCGACAAAAATGTTCGGTCATGGGAATCGAGCCACCACACCACTTCCCTGCCTTCGTCCTAGCTGTTGGCCCAATGATTGTATCATATTTTTTAATATGGTTAATATGTTAAGTTTAGCATTTCATTATCACTAATCTTTATACTATCGCTATAGCATTTCTACTTATACTTATACCTTTGGTGATATGTGCCTATTGGTTTACATTTTAGTGATATGAGCTTATCTATCTTAAATTTAATCGGGTTGCCAAAATCAAAACTATGTTTTTGATTGTGGTCATTCAATTAAGTTTAATCATTATGATATCACTAACATTTATGCTATCACCTTAGCACTTATACTTAAACTCAGCATTGTCCTAATGTGCATTAAACTTATCATACTTGCTACTATGTATATTGCTTTGTTCGTCTAACATGTACATGCAGAAAAGCAATAAGCAAGATCAATATGGACATATGCAATGAAGAAATCATGGTGGGCCAAAGACGACGGATCCCACAAGATTTCTCTGAACCACCCGATGACATCTCTGGAGCCACGCACTCGGGGGTTCCGCTGCCCGGTCAGCGGACGGGGGTCGAGGGGGGTATTCAGTTTTCACAAACTGGATATCTTTGGACAGCTGCCGCCAAGAGAAAAAGCCAGCACCTATCAAAGAAAGAAGCCAAGCCATGCCATCATCATTTCATGACTCTGAAGAAGCCTGTACCTGCCTAAGTATATCTGGAGTCTGTAATGAGTCTTAGGAATAATTGTAAACACAAGAAATGGATGGCAAAATCGAAAGCTAGGGCAGAAATAAGCCCAGGATCATTTTTGGTGGAAAACGGCATACCGACGGTATACCGGTTTTTATTCACAGAAAGTTTCTGTTTACAAAACCGGCATACCGCCGGCATACCGGTCCATACCGACGGTATACCGCTTCTGAAACGTTGAAATTCTAACGGTCGGATTTCCAGCCATTAATGATCCTAACGGCTATATTTCTAGCCGTTGTAATCCCAGACCGGTATACCGCCGGTATGCCGGATCATACTGGCGGTATGCCGGTTCGTGACTGAAAAATTGCCTTTGGCTTCTTTTCAAGCTTTGGTTATAAATAGCCTTGAACTCCTTCATTCAAGGTTGATGCTTTGAGCCTAAAAATTCCTAAACCACCAAAGCTTATCCACATACAACTCTACAAAGCTTTCATTTGCCATCCACAAATTGTGTTAGAGTTATTGAGTTAAAAAGTAAGATCTTCATCATATTGTAAGGAGATCAAAACCTATTGTGAAAGGTTGAAGTTGGAGAGTCTTCGTATCCAAACTCTCGGTGTGAAGTCGGAGAGCCCTTCGGATTAAAGCTCTTGTGTGTTGAAGTTGGCGAGTTCTTCGGATCCAAACTCGTGTTGAAGTTGGCGAGTTCTTCGGATCCAAACTCGTGTGTAACTATTTACTCAAATAGTGGATTAAAGCCGGAGAGAGTTCCGGGACTGGAGTGCCTCTTGGGAGGATACCAGGATACATCGGGTGTCGGTATTGTTATTGCTTCTTCTCTTGCACTTATATTTTTAATTGCCAATTAGCTTGTGCTAAGTGCTTGATTAGTTAGCTTGACCCTATTCACCCCCCTCTAGGGTTCCTACACTAGCCACCTTCGCCTTCTCCGATCGTTCCTTCTACCTAGGAGCGTCGAATCTACCCTTCATGGCAGTCCACTGCTCGGGCGTGATCCAACCTTGGATCCCTTTTCCAAAATGGTCTCGAGCCTTCTGGTCGTCGATCACAACCCAGATCAACATGGCGACAACGGCAGGAAATTGCTTCTCAATCGTCTCAGCCCGGTGTGGTGGATAAAAATATGTTTTCTATAATAATTAAATTAGTTAGCTGTACAATATGCATAAAATATGATTTATACTAAAAGCAATATACTTTAGTTACCTTGAAGTGGGCAAACCAGAATGCCTTCCTCTCATCCGAGGCATCCGAGTAGTTGATCCAAGGCCCGCCGTAATTGGACCTCAGAAATAGCCCCAATGCCCTCTGAACTGACGGGGGACGATATCTACACAACGATAATTAAATTCATTAATATATAGATATAAGTATAAATAAATGTTAACTAATTATTACTTTGTAGGCCCGTCGGACCAAATCTTCATCATCGTCTCGTCCGGAGGGGCGCATGGGGGATCGCTCGGATCATATGTAGACGGCGTAGGTGCAACCTCCTCTACCCACTCCTCCGTCTCCATAGTACCGTCAGCATGAGGAATGCTGCTGGACGGGCTAGGATCAGGCTTGGAACTGTCCGTCCCAGGAGTGCTACCACGTACCATCGACGCAGACGGAGATTCGAGTGGCTGGTACACTGGAGTACTATGAGACGAGGGATCGGAATTGTCATCCACTAACGGAGTACCACTCCGTCCACCGGTGGAACCTCTACCTCCGCGGGATACTCCTCTACTGCCACGGGGGTATGATCCTCTGCGTCCTGCCATACCTGATAGAAATAGATATCTAGAAGATAATAATCATGCATTTAATATATCACAGGTTATAAAGATAGACCCGGAGCAACTCTCAATTGAGTTTGTAGATAATAAACATGCATTTAACATATCACAGTTTATAAAAATAGACCCGGAGCAACCCTCCGTTGAATTTCTAGATAATAACCAAGTCTAGATAATAGACTCCATAAACATCGAGAAATATCCAGAAAGTAAAATAAACATCCAGAAAGTAAAATAAACACCCAATTATAGATAATAACATCCAGAAACATCCAAGTCTAACCCAGAAATAAGTCTACCGAAAACAAAGCCGGTCAAAAATTATATCATATATATCTACTGTCCTCTACGCTGGCACAGAGAGATCTCCCTCCTCAGCCACTGCGCATAAGTATGATCCACGTAAGCAAGATCAATATCTAGAGAAGATGGATGACTGGAACTCCCGGTGCAACTGCCCTCTGGTGCCATCTCCTCTTTCACAACAATCTCGGCTTTAGGAATCACTTCCTCCATAATAGTAGGAGGAAGTTCTTCCTTGACCATCATCTTTGCAGTAGGTACTACTACCGACTCAGCAGCAGGAGAAAGCACTACCTCCTCAGCAACATGAGGTGCCACTACCTTCTCAGCAGCCATCTGTGCCTCTCTCAAGCGATGTCCTCGGGTCATGGGTGCCATCTGGTAAGATTGATGGAAACACAGGGATTAATTAAGGATTAAACAAAATAACAATATTAGACGTGTAATGTGGAAGATATTTTACATTTTATTTTACTTTCAATCATCTTCTGAAAATTCATTTTCTTTGTCCTCCGCGTCCTCATCTTCCTCTTCCTCCTCATCATCGCTTTCATCTACTGTCACTACCATATTTCTAGTGTGAGGGTATTTTTGATATTTTTGGGGTAATTTAAATTTATTAGAATTTATTTGAATTTATGGGAATTTTTAGAAATTATTTTGGAATTGTTTGGACTAGGTTGACTTTAACTAGTTTTGACCCTTGTAGACCAACCTAGAAGCTAACCCTAGTTAGTATGGACTTGGTTAGGTTATATGACTCTAGTCTAACCTAAGCTAACCCTTGGTTTGGTCAATAGACTCTAGTTAGCAATAGAAATTAGAAAGTCATAAGTCATGGCTTATGATTTAGAACCTTTGATAAATCTATTTAACCCATAGCCTTGTAGGTTGGCCCAAAGCCCAAGACATTGCAAAACCCTAATCCCTAGACCCACTTGGCCAGCCACCCCTATCCACATTGGGAACACCACCCTATAAATACTCTCCTAATTTTAGGGTTTCCTCTTTCTTAGGAAAGCTCAAGTTTAGGAAAGGTTTGTTCCTACTTCATTTAATCCCTAGATTTTCATTCCATTTCCTTTTTCATTCAAATCTCTTCCATTAGGTTTTATTATACCTATTCTTGCTGTTATTGAAATTTCATTTCAGTTTGTTGTGATTTGATTGGATTGGGACATCAAGGAGAAGAGCTATTGAAAGGGGGTTTTTCTTGAAAGTTCAAGTATAGGTAACTTCCTTATTTCTCCATGAAATTCTGATTTCTTTACATATTTAGGAAGCCCTAGGAGTCCCCTAAGTGTCTGCATTGGTTTCGTGTCGGGTTCCATAAGTTTCGTGTCCGTTTGGACACGTATCAGGAACTGTCCTTAGGTGTTTGTCGAAATGCCTCAAAGGACATTTCAATTTCTTTTGTGCAATATTTTTGAATGGAAATGTTTGTTTATATGTCGTTTATGGGATTCTTCTTGACTGAGGTGATTATAGTGTCTGTTTGTGTCAGATTCATGGCTTGGACACGGCCATCACCACATCCCACACTTTCTCCTGCTACTCGAACCTCACTGTGGACACGACACGGGTTCTTTGGACACAAAATTCAATGGAGACCTAGGGACAATGTCAGTCAAGACATTCCCCAAGTTTCATCGGATTTCGTTTAGTATCGAGAGAGTTATCTCGATGTCCATGGTCGACTGGACTGGGTCTGTCAGTCCAGTTTGGGCTGTGTTGGGTTCTTGACTATTGGACACATTTGTGTCCTGTTTCTGGACACGGCACGACTCATGTGACACGAGCACTTGTGTTTGCACCATTACCAACCATTCCAAATGCATCTTAATTGGTTTTGTTCATCTAATTTCCATTTACCCCAAATCAGCTGATACATGGGTTTTCTGTCAGTTTCCAGTTTTCAATATAAACTTTGCCATCATTTTTAACCCATCTAATGCTGTTAATATATTGGTTTTAATTCCTATATAGGTTCTACTATATGTGATCTATCTGTGTGTCGAAAATGGGAATGTTTTGGAGTCTCTTAGATTCAAATCTGTGAGTGCAAGGAAGAGACTAAAAAACTAGAATTTCATGAACTGTATAATCTGTTGAGAACTAATTTTTTGTGTTTTATTATGAACCAAGGGATGTTTCCTATGAAACCTGAGAATGTTGGAACTGTAGGTTGAAATCTGGGGATTTGTTCTATGACTGAAAACTGAACCAGTTTTTCTTTCCTCCACCTGCCTGTACACTCTAGTACTTATTTTTCCTGCTACACTATAATACATTAGCACACAAGCATTTTTTACTCTCTCACCCATTGATTTCCCTTACCCACACACAGCCACTGTTTCCAGATTTTGATTTCTTTTAGCTTGCACACACTCACATGTATATCTCTCACACCACACACACACTTCACTGCTTCCCATTTTTCTATTAGCACACACACTTTTATTTGACACATGAACACACATGTCTAACTATCACTCACCCTACACACATTTACATACACACCTATTTCCCATTCCTGTCATGTTTCAACCACACCTAACACTCTCATGACACCATGCCACACACTTAGTTCCCATTGACACATGCCCCCTCACAAATCCCATGATACACACATCTCTCTACACACTTTGTTAACACACACACACACCCTCTCTATTTACCTATCCTAGTTTCCTAATGCAATATATATATATATGTAATGTAACATTTCCCTCTCTATCTATATCTTATTTTCTATGTGATTATTTGCTAAATAGGTAATATATACATATATTATGTAATGTGAGTACATATATCTATATATGGTAGTTGTGTAAATATTGGGTATCTAGTATTGATACCTACATAGGATATATGGATTATACAAGTATATATATATATATGTCACATATATATACAACTTGTGTACTTGTTATATATAGGTAATATATATACATGTGTTAAGAATAGGCCTAGGTAATGTGGTATAGCTTGGTGAGCCTAGATTGGGCTTGTACAGCTTTGTTAGACCTAGTATAGACTAGTTTAGACTTGATAGCCTAGTTTAGACTTGGTTGACCTAGTTTGACTTCTAGGGTTGACCAGATTAGACCAAGAGTTGACTTTGGCCTAGATTGACCTAGAATCATGTAGAATGCATAGTAGGACTTCATTATACCATTTTGGACTTGTTGTGACTTGTGCTGTTCTGATTAGAAGCCAGACACCACTCCTCGAACAGTACTTTTATATTGGACACTCAGATACCAGGCGAGTACATTCTCTGATCATTTTATATCCTACTTAGAATTATTTCCTGCATTAAATTACTTTACTTGTGCTGTCACGACATTATCACGGATTGGTACTATATGGATCTCTTCATGCGATGTTATCCCCCTCGGGAGCATCGGGTAAATTGTGTCATGTGCATTTCACTTTCATCATGTACTCCTGTGCTTTCACCATACATGTATACTCTTGTGAATCATGTACTCTCATGTTCACAGAGCCCTCATGTATACTATCATGTGCACCCTTTCATGGGCCCCCATGTGATATCATGTATAATAACATAACCTGCTTAGATCCTTGTGTATTGATTGGGGAAACGGAGGAGTGCTAGTAGTCATGTGAACAATTCTATAGTAGTGTAGATCATGTGAAACTCCTTAGTGTAGATCATGTACAAATCTGTTCTGTTCACATGTGCTATCATGTACTCTGACTCACTAGCCACTGTTAGTTCCTTACTTATAGTAGATATTTCTATTACAGTTCTCTCTCTCTGTTTACATACTGTATTCTTCAGCACCTGTATCTTACTTCACTGCATGATTATATTTTCTAACCTGCTATGAACTGTTGAGATGTACTGTACTCACTCCTGTCCTGACTGGACCTGTTGAAAATATTACAGAGGACGAGGAGGAGGCCTGTGTGGATACCTTCTACGGGGCAGCCTTAGACGACACTTGCGAGCTGGACCCTCAGGAGGACCCAGCTCTAGCTGAGGACATCACCCCCATTGCCTAGACTAGTTTAGTTAGGCTTATCTTATTTTATGTAGTCTTGAGACATGTTTAGCTAGACTTATTTTTCTGTTCAGAGATGTTGAGTTGTATATATTCTTTCATTCAGTATCTGAGACCATGTACCTCTGGATATTTGCTGGGATTATCTTAGACTGCCTTATCATCTATTTTTCCTTGAGTTCTATTTCATATCGTGTTATCTCTTCCTTAGTTGTGATTGAGTTTATTTACTGCTATATCACCCCCAATCGGGGAGTATAAACTGTTTAGAGATATATTGTTAGATGTATGTTGACCTAGGACAGCGTTCTACCACCGACACTACGGCGTAGGCTGGACGTACCCACGTCTTGTGCCCTTACTCTAGGGTGCGGGTCGTGACATCTACTTCATTTTTCTCTTCGAATACTTCTACCTCTTCTACACGGTTAGACGTGTAATATGGAACTTCCGTTGTGTCCACGTCAACTGTATTTGTTACGAGAGGTAGCTCGTCCTCCTAATAAGCTATTTCATCAACATTGTAGGTATTTCTGGCTTTAGTCTTGCATACTGTCCACCAGTCCAACCTAGTTGTTCCCCGTCTGGGATAAGTAGTGAAGTAAACTAGTTGAGCCTGACTTGCTAGGACAAATGGTTCGTATCCTTGATATCGACGGCGGTAGTTAATATCTACAGGACCATGCTTGTCAATTTTCCAACCTTGATCTTGGATCGGATCGAACCAATCACACCTGAACAATACGATCTTAGCCGGCTCTACGCCGTAGTTATATGTCAACTCCATAATCTCTCGTAAGACACCATAGAAATTACTGCCCGGATCTACATCTTTGTATTTTGTAGATCGGATAGACAAACAACTATTTTTGGTCGAATCAAGATCTGGAAAGTTCTCTCTGATTAGAGCATTTGTTGACTTGAACCTAAACCCATTCACACAATAGCTTGGCCATATTTTTGACGGAATAAATGGGCCCCTTGGCTAGAGTTCTAATAGACTCATTCTCTAGTATTGCGTCCGGACGATCAACCTAAATACCACAAGATAAGAAATTAAATTTAGCGTTCCGTTAATTACTGTGCAAAGTGCATATACGAGAAGTAATTACTGCGTCATCTTACGTATGCACTCAACCATGAAAGAAAATGATATATCATTTCTTGTTCCAGTTCTTCATCCGTTATGTACTGTCTACTCGACCTCACCTTATCATTAAATGTGCTGAAAATAACAACACATATACCAATTAGTGTAATAATAATATTGGATACTATTACATGCATAGATGACGTAAATGTGGACGTGTTAGTTACTTACCCCTCGAGCTTCTCCACTTCATCCTCGTCGCAGTTGAGCAATATATATAACTGAGTAGCCCTTAGTTCCTCGTCATTCTATTTTAGAAAATATTTGGTTAGATTTTGATATATATATGTATCTCAAGTTATGCAAAGATGAATCAATAGATGCATATTGAGTTTCCTAATTTGGAAAGTCAATGTTGGATTGGCTTAAACCTATTATGGAGGTACAAAATCCTCTAAAAATCAATCTAAATTAATCCTAATAGGTTATGGCAACCTAGTAAATGCTCTACCATGGCTTGTTGGACTAGTATTGGACCTATACAATTTATTGAATCAAAATAGGCTCAAAAGTCCAATAAATGGTCTTACGTGCCATTTGAAAATAAATAGCACATAGAACTCAATTGAGTGTGACACCATTGATATGTTTGTTCTAGACTCAAAATAGGTCGAAACCATATATTGGGTCGAAATATTTGGATCAGGTTTGTGCCTCAAATCGGAATTGAAAAATACATCGATATTACGACGAATGGCTAAAATGACTATTTTGACCCTAAAGTTGTGCAAGAAATATATAGTACAAGAGAACATGTTTGAGTGGGACATGACAAAATGAAGGTGGACTCATCTAGGACACAAATATAGAACTTGTTTTGAGAAATTGATAATTGTTGTGCTTCAAAAAATCAAGGCTACGGTAAAGTACTTCTATAGTCAATACTGATTATAAAATATAGTTTATTATTAAATAACCATATTAAATAAATAAATATAATTAAAATTAATTATTATGGGGCTTACACTTCAACTTGTCAATGTTGGTTACGTGTTGACAGATCCATAATCTTCCATCCCAAAAGATGGAGGTGAACTTGTTGTTGGCGTGGCTACCTCTGAGCATGCCAAGTTGACGGAAGACAATGACCTCTGCAGGTTATTGATTATGAATGTTATGGATGACTCGATGGCAGAGTCCTACATCAAGAAGAAGAAAGCTAGAGATGTCTAGGAATCTCTAGAGAAGCACTACAAGATGTAGAAGCATGGAATTTCAGGACCAGAAATCCTATGCGCCTAACATTACACGCGCCAGGGAGCTCAGATGAAGTACTTGGCATAGCAAAAGCATAGACATCAAAAGAAGATTTTTTATTTTATACAAAATTCTATTACATGTCTAAAAAGGGCTTTACAACTGCAAAGAAAGACCCTAAGTCTACAGTTAGGCACAGCAACCGCCATGCACTCTCAGCCAGGCGCATCTCTTCAGCGTCTCAGCCAGGCGAATCTCTTCAGCGTCTCAACCAGGCACATCTCTTCAGCGTCTCAGTCAGGCGCACCTCTTCAGCGTCTCAGTCAGGTGCATCCCTTCAGCAGCTCAGTTATGTGCATCCCTTCAGCAGTTCAGTTATGTACATCCCTTCAGCGTCTCAATCATGTACATCATGAAATCTCAGCATATATATGTGCTCCACTTCGACCCGATCGAGTGCTTCGACTAATGAAGCATTTATTGAGCAGAACAAGGGTGGGCGATCAACCCCACCCTAGCGGGAGGAAGAGCTCTCCAAAGGAAGAGGAGAGCACCGCAATCGATCCACGACAAAAGGAGGCTTGCAACACAACTAGAATAGGCAACATCCACTCTAGCAGGAGGAGGAGCTCTCCAAAGCCCAAGAAAGATGATCGGGGCACCACAATTCCGATCTGCGGCTCTTCCAGCATAACGGAGACGAGGCTCGAGCATCCCAATCTTTGGATGCAACTGGCACCTTTAGCCTGCCTCAGAAGCCCTCGACTCCGACTTTTGGATGTAACAGTCACCTTCAAGTGCATGAATGAAGATAAGTCGTCGCATCTTCATCCTCGGGAACATCTCGTCAACAGAATGTGCTCGAACAAACATGTTTATTTCGGGAGGACGTGAGAGAACGAGAAGCAAACTCTCTCCTTGCCACTATTTATAGGCCGGGCAAATCAAACCCATACGCCAAGTGGCAGGCTCTCTGAATCCCGTACAATGAATTTGTATTTATGGTGATGAACCTGACGCTTTGAATTCGGCCAAGTCAAAAACGGCTATTTAAAGCACTCGAAGAACGTAACAGTCGGGCCAATAAAAGCACGTCATGCAAACGGATGCGTCGGCCAGACACCGTGTATCGTACAGACGCGCCCGTTCTAAAGCGCCCCGTATGGATGCGCCCAACAAAGCACAGATCCATGCGTCCAAATCAATATGGACCCATGCGCCTATTTGGCTTGTCACCCATCAAGCAATTAATGCTCAAGTGACAGAGTTGGAAGCACGTCCCCCGAGGACTGGACAGTTAGCAGCTTTTTCAGAAGACGAAGCATCGCTGACGTCAGCATCATCATTACTTTCCTCCGGCGATTACAAGCCACGTGGCCGCCTAACCATTTTGCCACGTGGCCGCCTAACCATTTTGCATGCGCCTCTGCAGCCATGCGCCCAAATCTCTGCATGCGCCTTCGCAGCCATGCGCCCAAATCTCTGCATGTGCCTCAAAAGCCATGAGCCTCAGACTTTTCTCTGATCCCTAAAGACAGAGGTTAAGTCACTACTGAAGTCTCGCATGCGCCTCAAAAGCCATGCACCCAGACTGGTTCGTGACTCCTAAAGGTTACAAGCCAAAGTCTACTCATGCGTCCAATCCTAGGTGCATCCTGTCAGATTACTCTCCACCAAATCTGAGATCTTTGAGCTACGGATACGTGCCACATGTCTTTGACTCAGTTCAGCCGATGAAGGGGTGCTAATTACCCAAGATCTCAGCAACTAAAAAATCCTCTACACTGCTACGTGTCAGTTCGGCCGCAGCCCACCAATACAACAGGCGGGTTCAACTCCTTTATCAGAGCGTATCGCCCATGCTCCTCCATCAGCAATCACCACGTGGCATCCCCACAAACAGGCGCATCCTACATATGTGCGTATGAGCAGCCAACCTGCTGCTTATAAATAGAAGGATCATTCCCTCTCACACACGCACAGACTGTCAGAGATCAAGAGGCACAGTCAACCAAAGCAATAGAGTTTACTCCCGGAGATCGGAAGAGACACTCAACGTCTTCTTTCTCTCCGCAAACTCTAGCACCCAGAGCAACTCAGACCTTCAGAGAATCGATAACCGTCATCAGATCGTCAACGGAGTCAACGCATTACCACTCGCTCCATCGACACAGGGACCCAGATAAACAAAAGTGTCCTCCTAGGACTACATCTAAGTCCTACATTGTAACACTGTTCTATTTGTAATTGAAATTGCAATCAAAAGATTTTAATGGCAAACACAAGACTGACGAAAAGATGTCCAAAATACCAATATATTATTACTATTTTGGTGTATTTTTGTAGTGTTTAGAATAGGTTCTGGAACAGAACACCAAATACCAGTATATCATCGGTATACCACGGTATACTTACACTGCTATTTTAGCTCTATTTTAAGCCCCGGTTCAACTACCGATCCTCCATCGCCTTTGTCGTAACGTGATGCCCTGACTGTTCCTCTACACTATAAAAATACTGTTATTTTGTGACTGATATTACCGACAAAAGTAAATCAGTCGCTAAAGCGACGGAATAATGACTACTTAGCTGCTAATAACATATGTAAAATACAATATTAAGTTTCGTTGCTATATCCGTCACCGGTTAGTCGCTAGATACCTACCGGCAGCTTAGCGACGAAAATTTTTGCCGCTGACGTGCTGTAAAAGTGGAGCAGTAAATCTTTCTTACTCATTCTCAAAAAATTATCAAAATTTTACTTTTCTCCCAAACTTCCTTCCTCCTGCTCCCTCAACTCCCTCGGCTCCTCTCCGGCGCGGCAATGCGACGACCCCTCTGCGGCACGGCGGTGCGACAACCTCCCTCCGGTGACCCCTCTTCGACCCCTCTGCGACGACCCCCTCTTTGCCCCCTATCCAACCCCTCTGCAGCGACCCCCTCCCCTCGCCACTCCCCTCTCCGTCGCCTTCCACGACCCCCTCTCCACCCCTACCCCTCCGCCCCCTCCTCTTTGCCCCTCTCTGTGCCCCTTCCTCTCTGCTCCCTTCCTCGACCCCCTCTCCGCCCCTCCTCTACCCCCTCCTCTCTGCCCCCTTTCTTGACCCCCTCTCTGTTACGCCCTGACTTGCCAAATCGATCGTCATCGTCTAGACTCGGGATAAATCGATCCCACGAGTCGGGACGTGATGTCATACAAGTCTTTATTGGACTTGTACAAGGCAAGAATGTGCGCTAGAAAATTCTTTTGAGACGACGAGTTGAGATTAAACAGTGCAGAGAGTTGAAAATGCAGAATAAGAAGAAATTTAGCTTTTCATTCATAAAACTTGCAAAGTATGTGCAAGGTCATTTTTATATTACATATGTCGTTGCGGCTATATCTTTGAAAACACAAAAGAAAACTCTTGACAAACTGCCATGAAATAATCCTTGTCGTTCCATACATTCATGCCCCCTTTATACATTTGAACAAAAGCCTTCAATCTGAATTGGGCTTCAAAATACTTCAAAATAGGAGAGCTTCGAGCCACCTCTCGTTCTTCAGCTTCAGTCTAGTCTCGAACTTCCGCAGCGCGCTCGTCACCTGGGGAGTTGGAGGTTAGCACACTTGCTAGTGGATGGGACGAACCCACTCGTCTAAACAGATACTGCTTATTAAGGATTATAGCATACGAAGTGATCTTTATACTTAGAACTATATGATTTATAGTTCACATCGAAGGCACATTTTAAACAGAAAACAATATAACCAATCTCAACTTATCATACCATGGCCGTGCTCCTTTCCTGCACAAAATAGATATAATATTTACCACCTACACAAGACAATAGGTGAGCATGCAATCTATCTTATATGCGGTCATTGGTGGTTATCGACACCATGAAGGACAATTATGTTGTATTGCGACACGCCCTACCGGTCCAGATTGTGAGCCAAACTGGAGGTCTCGCAATGCCTCTCGCCGAAGCACGATTCCATAATTTTCTTCTAGGCCGATTCGGTCCCAGCGCTCCGGGTACCGTTTCGAGGAAAGCTTACTTTGTGCACAAGTCGTCCATGACCATGCGAATGTAAGAACTGTTTATATGTATGAAGTGAATTGTATAGCGCAGACATTATTAAAGCACATAATTATTTCTACTCGTGCAAGAGTTCTTTTCTTCGAAGCCGTAAGTTCTGATTTAGCATCCCGTAGGCACCAATTCTCCAAGGCGTAATATACCGCAACCAAAGTTTCTTCATTATGTTTTGCAGAACATGAATTAATTCTATCTCTTTCCTAGAACTTTATCTTTTATCTTTTTAGTGTGAAACTTATAAATTCGGAGTTAATTTCTCTAAGTTGATATAATTATCCCAAGTTCTTGATCTTAGTGGCAAAGCATACATCCAGTTAGCATCATTGATTTGAACATTGAACTTTAAGAATTTTGTTGGTGGAAAGGAGTAGAAAAGAAGGGGCTGAAGAACCACCCACCTGAGAGATTGCACCGAGAGTAGGAGATTGCTTCACGACGGTCAAGCGTTAGTTACACGAACTCCTGCAATGGCACGAGCATCGAATTAGAATCCCTCCTTCAATCCTTCCTTCGAAATTCCCGAAGACGTATTCAGAAATCGACGCAAAAGCACACTTATCAAACCCAAGCAATAATTCATTCAGAAAGCCAAGAAAACCAACAAAACCAATAGTAGACCGGTTGCGTCGAACTCTTTAGAGTTCATTCACCAAGATACAGTCTACTGCATCTCGGACTTATTCGGCAGTAACCGATCCATTAGTTGGAACGATACTCATATCATTCGTCCAAATCGATTTTATTGAGGCCATAGTTCTCGTATACCAACTCGTCGCTGAGTCAGACTAGCCATCTATGTTCCCGACCATGTCTGACTTGCTACGAGCCTATTACATAGTGCTTCTCCCCAACGGGAGCGGACACTACACTCTCTGCCCCCTCTCTGCCCCCCTCCTCGACCCCCCGTACTATCCGGCCCCTTCCTTCTTGACGAACGGCGATAGGACAACCCCTTCCTTCACGAACGGCGATAGGACAACCCCTTCCTCCCTGACATGATGTCTGATACCAAAAGCATATCAGACGAGTTAACGACGGAAATATCAGTTGCTGAGCTTCTGGAAAAATTTATTTTTGGCTCACAATATATGTCGGTAATCCGTCACTAATATGTTGCAGAGATTGCCGACGGTTTATATTCGTTGCTAATCCGTCGCTAATTTTGGTCGGCATATCCGTCGTTAATCCGTCGATATACCGACGGATTACCGATGTATTTGTCATACCAACGTTAAACCTATCGACGTACAGTTTCAGTCGATAATCCGTCGCTAAAAGTAATTTGCGACGAAAAAGTAGTATTTAGTGACGGATTTTTTCATCGCTAAATACCAATATTTTAGTAGTGCTACACACCTCAAATCGAGGCTGGAACCCAATACATTATACTTTATTAGTAAAAGGTCTTCAGTTATCTTTCTAGAGTATTTAATCTCAAAGTGAGTCCCAAGTTAAAGGAAACAACCAGCTATAACCAAAAGCCAATATATGTTAACAAATTATAAAACTATCATCTCTTTCAATCATTGTCGGGTTTTTTTTTTGCCATTGACCTTTAAAAAGAAGCAAACACAAACACAACACAAACACATTAAAATTTAAGCACACAATTTTATCAACATATGGATGACATAAACAATTGTCAAGGTTAACAAATTCTGAAGAGTCGCCTTACCTATTGATAAAACATTTCATTTTTTGCTTCGCTTAAGACTACAATGGAACTTCTTGTTTAAGGTCTCCATAATGAAGGTACGTGCTATTATACAATAAAGGATAATACAGACACATTTTATTCAAAGTTGGCATAGAAACTGCTATAGATATAAAACAATGATACTTGCTAAACTAGAACATTTTTCTTTAATAACAATCCTTGTTATCACTATATAACTAGGAACAAATTTGAGTAGATAAATATCCTATATGCTCTTGAAGAGCAGTACATTTATAGTTTTCAAGGATTGGAAGATTTTCATTGTTATCATAACTATACATAACTTCAACCATACGTGCACTGTTTAGACACGACTTCACAAAATCTGGAGCAAAATGACTTGATGAGAAGCATTCCTTATTCATATTCTCCCATGATGTAGAAATTATCTTCATTACATGATCCTTTGCACCTTCCATAGAGTAGTCGGGATGTTCTTTCATTAAGTACTCCACATATGAACCATCAAATCCTTCTTGGTTTTCATCCTGAGAGAATTGGAGAAAATTATTGCATTGTTTGATTAGAGTCAATATAAATTATTCTACCAAATATTATTTTAGACAATCAACAAACTTTTAATAAACAAATTGCTTTACCTTGGCACTACCAAGATCATCCCAGAGTCGAAGTATTGTGGCTGGGCAGGTTAGTAGAGTTGGGTTGTTCTCTATAAACTTGGCATTTTCCTCTGTGATTCCTTGGCCCAAAAGAAAATATGCGTGAGTCAATACCAAATATACACCCGAGCTGACAATGGCATTTCTCAAGTACTCATCTGCCTTTGGGACTTGATTGGAATGGAACCATTTTGATTCTATCAAAAATGCATCGCATAGTCTTGACCACTAACAAATTGCATTGCAGATGAAACATGTTAAGTTAATTTGGGCTGGCTAGTATGCTAATATTAAATCGAAAAAAAATTAAATGTTTCAACTTACTGATTCTTTCAAATGGTTGATTGGATTGAACCCATGCTCCATGTAAGTAGTTTGTGCAATTTCATTAGTAATATTATACAAGGTCATATAGCAAAGTTGCATGTAGGTTGGTAGTGTTTCAACTACTGAAAGATCCCACCTGCAGTTCATATTAGAAGTTTTAAATATGACATGAAACATTGTCCGCCAATTTAAAATGAATAGTCATATAAGGGATCTTACTTTCTTATACCCTGTGTAAAGAGAAACAAATCTTCGAATGATCCGTAGACATCAAAGATATCATCGATTATATACACAAATGCAATGACTTTTGTGAGGTCAATTCTGCACTTGGAGAATTTTGGATCAGGAATTACTGTCATAGGCCAAACATACCACTTCAATGGTTGGTCTCTGATGAAGCTTAGCTCTTGTTTCAGACCTGTGTCTTTCCACCATCTGTAGGTGTAAACAAAATGCGGTGAGAATTTTTTTTAGCAATTTAAAATTTTGAGAGATTATAGTATGAGCAATAAATTGATTTAATTTCTGAAAGTCGTACCTTAAAATCTCGATGAGCTCCCTTTGGTATAATGATTGAACTCGATTGAAATCCACTCTTGCTAGGTTCCTTAAATCCCCTTTACTTGTAAATGTTTCTTCGCATTGAATGATGTGAAATGGGGAATTATACCTTGGTAATGTCATGTGAAATGGGTGTTTCAGAGTTCTTCTTACTAGTCTTGCGACATGATCACTTTCCATAATTCTCATACTATGTGTGAGGTGCTCACTAGTGAACTCCTTGGCTCTGTAGATTATGTCTTCTCCTATGTTTAGAAAAGATGCTTCATATAAACTTAAAAGTCCATGTGTATCTGTTCCTAGTGACCGGTCGAATTGTCCCTTCTCATCTACAAACTTGTAGAATACATCTGCTCCATTCAAATGAATTAGTTGACAAGCAAATTGCATTTGTAGATGGATTACATGTACTATTCAAACAACTGAATCTACTTACCAGATGATACTAGATATCCAGCTTGTCTCAGAAGTCGAAAAGAAAGAGCGACCTCAAATAGGTCACCAATTAGATGACTCTGCATGTAACAAAATCGAGTACATACAGAACTTAACATATCTTTAATCTCTTCCTGGAAGTGGTAGTCGATGCCGAGCCTCTGGAGTAAATCAATTGTCTTCATAGTCTCCAATGGGTCTTCTAGTTGTTTGAAGATAGCTTTTGCTTTCTCAATGTATTTCATGTGTGATTGATCCTGCATATGAACACATAAATATGAACGCTAAACTAGAAAATTTTGGAGTGTTGAAGAACTTGCCACCACAACGAAATCTAAAGTGTACTTATTAGGGTTGACAGCTATATCTATATTATTCTAACGAGATATATGATACGTTGTAAAGTTTTGTTGAGAATAAGATAAAATGAATGAAGACATGGAAAGGAATTACGTATTTCCCTCCTCTTGGTTGTTTGGGAGGGTGTAAGTACAATATCACCCCAATGTTTTATACATGTCCAAATGACAAAATTATGATCGTGTTCCAATAACAACTAACCATATTTACATAGAACTTATAGGTGTGATATGGGTCCCGCGACCCGAAGCCCGACCTGGTCAACGGTCAAGTCCGGCACATTCCGTTTGTAACCATGGGTCGAGATAGGTTTGCCAGGTCGAGATAGGTTTGCCATGCCCCCCCCCCCCCCCCCCCCCCCCCCCCCCCCAAAAAAAAAAAAAAAAAAAAAAAAAAAACACAACTGAGCTCGACCCATAGACCCTAACAGGTTCGGGCCGGGTTTCCCTTCCAAACCTGGGTGGCCCTGTCCACCAGGTTGGGAGCCTGATCTAGGCCAGATAAGAAACTAGTCCAACCCTGCCCTTCCCCTCCATACCTATCATGTGCATGTCTGCCCCAACTACATAAAATCTAACTGGTTGGTGGAGGTGAGTGGTTAACCATTTTTAACCCCATCCCTGCTTAATAATTATTAATATAAGATTGGGGATATTTTTGTAAGAAAAATCTGCCAACAACAAAATTTAAGGCTTCTGTGGTCTATTTGGAGACCCCCATTTTTAATCGTTTATGTACGCTGATAAGAGGTATTTTGGTCATTTTTTGAAAATAACCAAACAAAAAAACAAAACAAAGTAAGTGGTGCACTGAGTAAGATATATAACAATGTAACCTAACAACACTTACCTCTCTAACATGAGATTGTAAACTTTCCAACTGCTGAACCAGCTCCGAAAGTTAATTCCGGACATTGCAATGCTCGAAGATTTTTTTTTTTTTTTTTTTTATTCTGTTAGAAGAGAGTACTGGAGCACCGGATTCTCTTCTTCGAGAATGCTAACACTTTAGGTTAAGATGCTGCAACCATAAGGAGGGTCTCTCTCTTATTTATAGGACCAATATCTCACACGAAACAAATGAAATGAAATTCTACACGGTACGGTAGTAGAAAGGAAAGTGCATGTCGAACATATTTATTGAAATGACATTCTGTCAACACACATGAAATTCTAAACTGGTAGTGGTAGCGGAGAGGAAAATAAAGGTGGGCTCCGCACTCCGTACTTAGAAGAGTACTTCTCCTTTCTTTTCTCCAAATATTTACCAAACTATAAAATGTGTCCGAGTGCACCGACAACTACAAGTCTCAACAAATTTTTCATACAACCTTTTTTTTCTCCCCCATCGTGTAAAACGTTGTTTACACGATGTTGAAGTTTGACTTTCTAGATCTTGAAATTCATAAAATCATGGATTTAGAAACTCTAACGTTTACGGTTAAAAAAAAAGAAAGGTAACATCCCTAGAATTTTCAAAAAATAATTTTGCTCCATATATTTATCTATGACCTTATTGCATATAAAAACACAAATAGAGAATAGTTCTCGTTGTTAATTTTGAAACCCTATCCAAAAAGTGTTAAATTATCGTTGAATTAGAAAGTTATACATGTCTTCACACATACTGTTAGTAAAATTACTTGCAACAGAGTTTGGTACAATCTAACCGTTCTATATATGCCAGGATTCACTACTACAAAATGGTTAACAATGACACTTTATAGATGACACTCGTAAGAAAATGTCATTAATGTTACTTTTAATATTAGCTCATTAGATGATCGTCATTAATAACTTAATCAATGACAGTAAAAAAAAGATGTCATGAAATGTGTACTAAGATGACGATTAAAAAGATAAGAGTCGTAGAAAAAATTATGGATGTCATCTTTTGTGTCTGAAAGAAAAGATGTGGGTCTAACGATGACATAGTAATATTAAGAGTCATATTTAGTTTAAACAGTGATAGAGACATGTTGTGTGTTATAAATTTGATTAAAAATTGATAATATTGAATTGAATCCAGATTGCACAAAGAAAGTATTTGCTAATGGTTGGTTGGAGAGTGGACAATAATATGAATAGAGTTAGGATTAGTTCTTTAAATTTTAAAATATGAATATAATTAATTATTATAATTTGGGTTAGGATATTTTGATTTTTTTTTTTCACTTATTACTACAAGGATAAGGACTTTAGGCCATAAATTTGGGACGACCAAAGAAATTTAGTCACTCAAAGTGAACTATTGTTACTAAAAAATGCACTTGTCGTCTAAAGTTCTCCAGATTGAAAAAAAAGAACTCTCTAGCGATTATTAATTAATTTGGTCCGACAAATTATTTTTTTGCAAAAAAATTCTAAGATTACGAAAAATATTTATCGTCTAAAGTAAGTGAAAATAATTTCCCACCATTTTTGTTGAGAGATGAATATTTTAGACTGACTATTATTTTATTGACAACATGTATGGCAAAGAAATTCCGGGCAACCAAATTTTGTTTAGCCAGAAATAAAATAATTCGGTTGTAAATGATGTTAAAAACTATTATTCCAAAAAAAAGGTCTACCATATAGTCGTCGAAATTTAGTATTGTGTAAAACTATTAAAAACTAGAGAAATTTTGAGTGGCACCCCACTTTATTTTACCATATTTAAGGTGCACCCCACAAGTTTGTATAAATGTAAATTACCTCCCACTTTTGACGGATTCCATCATTTTTAACGGTCAACTCCTTTAAATCCATTTTTTTTTGACGAAAATGCCATCTTCTCTACCCCACGCCCCCCTCTACCCCCATGGACAGAACATCGACAGAAAGCTATATTTGTTCCATCCCTCTTTTGTGGGTTTTGAAAATAGTATTTTCCTCCTTTTTGTGTTTTTGACAGAGTTATGAAGAACAGCTGCCTGGATATCATTTTGTCCTTCTAGAGGATCGTAGCCTTTCTGGAAACTCTGGAAACATGAGCGAGAGGATTTTAGCAGGTTTTTGCGATCAGAAAATGATGGCATCGTCTCTGTGCTGAATTGGTTGCGGCCGTGGCCGGAGCAACTGCTTCATTCCTTCTTGGTCCGGCCAAGTGCATCTGGTTGCTCCATCTTCTGGATTTCTCCTTCAAAGTGGGAGAAGAGGAAAGAAGAAAGAAGAAACAAGGGCATTTTGGTCTAAAAATTTCTTTTTTGACGGTTACCGTCCAAAGTGGGGGGTAACTTACATTTGTACAAACTTGTAGGGTTCACCTTAAATATGGTAGAATAAAGTGGAGTGCCACTCAAATTTCTCTAAAAACTATTACCTCCTCCCAATTCCAAATCCCTCCCAAATCCAAAATCCCTATTCAAAACCCCCGAAATTTGACCATCCCCTCCTTTCTCTCCTCTCTATTGTGACATCCTCAACCCTCTCGCCGTCACCCTCCTCTCTCCTCTCTACTACGACCTTAAAACATCTATTAGAAAAAGTGAGGAAAAAGTATTAATGATGGCATCCATGTTTGGAGGAGGGAGGAACGCCTCTATGATGAACATGCATCGAGGGCCTTCTCCAACCCATCCCTTCCTCTCCGTTCTCCTCAACGAATCAGCTTCCCTGTCGTCGCCACAAACTCCAAAAAGGTATTAAGGACGTGCCCTCATTTCTCGATGGCAATAAAATTCAGTAGAAATCTTGTTTTGGTCAAAGTCTTTTACTTTGGTTAATATGCGTCTTGATTCACATTATCTGTGCCCTAATTCCTTTGATTGTAAGTAGTTTATGTTTAAAATTAGTTTAGTTGCTATGATTAGGCTAGCTTAAGACTTTTAAATGGTGATTATGGATGTATCTGCTAAAGTTTGCATCTTCTATAACAGATCATTATACTTAGTGGATTTCTCCGCTATCAATCTCTTTACTAATGCAAGACTTTGTTGTCTGATAGATGTTTGTGGTTAAGTCTACTTACATGAGAATATCAACAACATTTTCTAGACAGGTATAGAAGTTACGTTGCAACAAGCTTACAGTTGAGAACTTCTAAACCATACAAAAGGTTGTTACTGACAGTAATCATGTTTTATGTACACTTAAGAGCTTCTAGAACCATTATATAGATTTTCTTCATTGATTAGTAGCATTGGAAGTTAAATCACAAAGGCTATTGGCAGTCTTTTGTTACTACTCAGATTAAGCTGTGTAATCATATAGTATGTACCTGGGGATGCTTAACATCAATCTAGTTTTATTTTCTACAGTAAATTAGTGTTTGTTTGCTGGGTTCGGATCTGATTGATATTTTTGTGATTGAGGCAGATAACAAATAATCGAAATGATTTGAAAACTTAGTTTGTTTCAGAAACGATGGAGCTTTATTGTCTTCCACACTAACATATTGAGGAACACCACAAACCCAGAATACTTTGAAGTTGAATTTTTTGAGGTGGGGTTTGTATCCATGTGATTCACTGTTAAGATTGATTAGTTGTCTTTCAAATACATAAATAAACCTTGATTTGGAAGCTGTCTTTATCAGTAGTTTGGGAAAGGTGCATTTTTGTTAATTTAGATATGAAATTTTAAGATGCACAATTAATCATATGGTTCTTTTTTTTTAAATTTCCTTGTAAGGTAGTAGCAAGTGGCAATGAGATTTTGGTGCATCTATATTTGATTGTGACATTTTAGGGTCAGAGGAAGCTAGATACTCTACCTGATACGGTAACCTATGTTCTTTGTGTATAGTGAATACCTTATAATTTAAGTTGTTAGATATCCATCATATTTTATATATTTTACATTGCATGCTCTTAACTGTTTCAACTTTCAAAAAAAAGGTACTACAAGGTTTATGTTTTAAGAAGATGCTGGCTTAAAGTCGGTATCTACAAGTCGCACCATGTCTGACTTTATTTTCTTTAATTCTTCGGTTTTGTTTTTTGAGCCAAGTAAACCTCATAGAAAAGACCATGATTAATTATTTAAGAAAGCCTCTTTTTTTTACATTAAGGGGGTTTGGTATGCGAATGCGCGAAATACTATATAGTCGGGAATTCTATATTTCCGGAAATTAAATTCCAAATAATTAAACTCCCTAAAAAATTACATTCCCATGTTTGGTGACTACATAAATATTTTCGGAGAAAAAAAGTGAAAAGGATAAAAGGAAAACAAAAAAACGACCAAAAACGAAAAAAGGATAAAAAACGATAAAAAAAAAAAGAAGGGTGCAAAAATGATATAAAAAAAATTGAAACATTTTTTTTTGTCCGGGCAAAAGAAATATACCCACCTATTCTTATGGGATATGATTCTCATATTTTATGGGTAAACTATTAACTCAGGTATTCGTAATTCCCGAAAATAATATTTTTATAGCCTAAACAAACATGGTAATAGATTCCCACCCTAAATTTTCCTGGGAATAAAAAATATTACCGCGTACCAAATGCTCCCTAAGGTTTAGTAAAGCTTATACATAACCAAGTACATAGCTCATGGAACATCTACTGATGCAAACAGGTTCGCATCATTTGAAGCCACCATGGCCTCTTATTTACAGCATTAGAATCCCAAGCTCTTAACACGCATGAGTCCCACACACCAGACCATAGCACACAAGGAAAAACAGAGGACTATTTGTCCCTCCCTTTGTATGATTTATTTATTTGATAAGCATGTATGAAATGATTTGTTGACATGTATGCAAATTCAGGGTTTTGTGATAGAAGAACTCGGTCATAAATCCATAGACATGTATGCAAGTTTAAACATGAAAGAAAGGAACACGCCTTATCATTCTTATTATGCTGCTGGATTGTATATTGTAATGGATAGTAGTAACGTGCTCTTTTATCTATAATTTCTTCACACTTTTGGTTCATCAACCTTCCAAATTTCAGTTGTGAGATAATACAATATAATAAAATAGTCAAAAAAAATGAAGCAGCATTTTACCTAATTTTGTCGCGTAGTGTAGAGGAAATGGCCCTTAGTTTGCAGCCTTTATGTTCTGTACATGATGTTCAGAACTGAGTTTGTGCATTTCTTATTTCAATAAGTATGAATCAAGTAGTAAAATATTGTTTTCCTGGGTTTGTTTTCTATATATATGTTTCCTAACAAGTATGGAGATCATAAATATTCCTTCTAGATTTGCTGAAGTGAACTACAAACTGCTACTGTCTCCTACCTGGTGCATTAATATCTGCAGTTAGCTAGTACTGATGCCAGTGCAAACACACTGATGTTCACTGCATTTTGTAGTTCAGACACTATTATTGCTTTTTACTGCTTAATATAGAAACAGCTACAAGGGTAGTTGATGTACTGCAGCGCACAACACACGCACACACTGCTACAAGAGTCGATATATAAGTGTTTATTACTGCTCAATTCAAGAAGTAATATCTCTATTTTTTAATTCCTTAATTTTGATATCTCTAGGTGTAAATACTATGGACTTTCCTGATGATCCAATATTTTGTGCGTACATATTTGATAATGTCTGGGATGATATGAAGAACGTGATAGTATATTCCTCAAAAACTCATGCTTCAGTTGTGCACTTTGGTAACATGTGGTTCATATTGCCTTACTCTTGAACCTTATACAAATAATTTTTTTTATATATATATTTTTCTACAGGACTGGAAGTGTACTATCTCTATGCTCCTGATTGTTTTTGAATCACGACATGATGCCTTAGTTCAGGTATTGCAAATCTATGTATGTCTTTTCACCGTTTCATATATACGCATCATTTTGTACATTCTCTTGAATCTTAAATACCCTCAAAAAATTTTTTTGCTCTGCTTATGCTAGATAGCCCTCAAACTAGTATTTTAGCTCTGCTTATGCTAGATATTCGTAAAACTAGATGTCAGTCTAATAGCTATCCTTTATGTTACGGTCTCAAGACTATACTTGTATTTTATGAGCTCAGTTAGTTTGCAATTCCTCCTTGATTCTATATGGTTTTGGTGTACATCAACACTTTTTAAGATATGGCTTGCTCAAAGGGATGGAGTGAAAAAGTCTAACATGGAAGTGTGTGAAGCTAAGTTTTAATTTAGGTTTTTTTAATAAAAAATGTGGTAAATTGGCCGTTAAGATTGTTCTATATATTAATGTAGTATCAGTTGTATTGGTATAACATGATATAATAACTGATTTTGTTTATTTTTGTAGTTTGCTGGAAGAAAAGATTACTCTGTCAGAGAAATTGATGAAATGAGATGACAGTTGGCAAATTTATCCTGGATACTGTTAATGAAGACTGTATGTAAAAAAAGACGCATTCAAAATTTTTGGAAGTATTGTAAAATTTATGTTGTGAACGTTTGAGACTGAAATAATATTATTATAGTTCAATGTTGGCATTTTGAATAATTATGAAATGAAAGAATTTTTTGTTGGTGTTAAGTGTTTATTTTTCTTCTTTTATTTTTTTTTATATGGGATATTGTACACAAAATAAAAATTGTGGAATACGGATGCAAAAATTGGTGCTATAAATGACGAATAAAAGTCTCTTTGTAAATAATGATGACGCATAAAAGTCATCTTTTATAAATAAATGACGTGTATTGAGCTGTCATTAATTTCTTATGATAAATGTAATCTTTTTTAAATAAAGATGACTTATAGAAGTCATCTTTTGTACATAAAAATGATACGTAAAAGTCATCTTTTGTAAATAAAGATGATGCATAGAAGTCATCTTTTGTAAATAAAGAAGACGCATAAAAGTCATATTTTATAAATAAAAATGACGTGTGTTTTGTTGTCATTGATTTTTCATGATAAAAGTCATCTAATATAAATAAGATAACACATAGAAGTCATCTTTTCTAAATAAAGATGACACATAACAGTCATCTTTTATAAATAAAGATGACGTGCGTTAAGCTGTCATTGATTTCTAATGATAAAGATGACCCCTTCATAGATGACGGTCAAACAAATGTCATCAATTAACATATTTAGCCGTCATTGTTATCTATTTTTGTAGTAGTGATTACATTACTGCTATTTTTCATAATCTAACGGTAGAGTTTTTTTGTATACTACCGATGGATTCTTAAAAACTCCAACGGCAACTAAAGATGGAGACAACTTGTGAAGGGCTTGGTGACATGCACTCATGTGATTATTATTTGGATACACGACGTAGCAGTACTTAAAATTTTGAACTATGCCGGTGATGATGTATTCAATATAAGTTATTTATCTACTATAGCGATCATATGTATATAGGATGGTTGTATGTATAGACCTTCAAATTATGAATATCAATTAGCCATCCATTTAATTACGGTTTTCAACACCATCTCATCTCCATTATAGTTTCATCAACAACAACAACATCATCATTTGCATCATCATCAGTATCATGGCTTCTCTCATTAGAATGGATTGGCTCTGGTGAGTGGCAAAGCCAGAATTTTCGTCTAGGGTGCACGACAATTACTATTAATTTTTTTTATAAATACATTTATAGTTTTAAAAATATCATATATTTGTTGTATTCTTCTTATTGAAAAAAAAATCAAGTTATTATTTGTAGTCCCACGTTGACTAGGAGTTCTCATATTCGTCTTTATATTAGTTTTATCACTTACCCACTTGTGAGTTATTTTGGACTAATCATGTGGGCCACACGTGCGTGTCGTCGTCGCTGCCTTGCCCTGTTCGGCGCGCTTAATGTGTACGCGTCCATGTCCCCATTTTAAAACATCAAACGCGTCCCCGAAAAAAAAAGGTCTCCATCGGACATTTTCAAAAAAATTGTCATTCCTAATGACATATTTTTCTTTGTAAGTGAGTTAGGAGGCATTCACATTATATATAAGAAGTGTGATAAAAAATACTATATATATATAAAAGATGGTGATAAATTGTTGAGTGTTGTCAATATAGAAATATATTATGAACATCATTTTTTTAGTGATGTATATACTGTATTATTAATTTTCTTTTTGTTCTATATACTACTAAGGTAAATCTTAAAAAAAACAACATATTTAGAAGCTTCCGTAGGCTTTAGCATTTCTGCATAGACATGTTCTTGAAAGTATACTGGTATGATTAGTTGATGTTTTGTTGTTCCCTAAATATATTATTTCATCGGTCGACATTACAATATTGTTGTAACATCTTGATAGTTTTTTCTATGCCCATAATAAAATTATATATAATACTTCTTCACACAAAAATATAAACAAAACTTAAAATTTGAGGGGGCGAAGCTGCGCCCCCTCGGCTCCATGTGGCTACGCCACTGGCTACGCTCCTTTCAAGCAACAAAAATTTTCATAGAGGATTTGACAAGTTTTTATAACCGACTATCGACTACATGACGTGTACCTCTATGTAGGCGTCATATTCCTATTCAAGATAGCTATAATCATGAGAAGATAATATTATAATACCTATCTTAAGAATATGCTGTTTAAGCTTGTTAGCATATAAATATAAACTCACCCCTCATCATATAGCTCAATATTTTTGTGTAATAACATATGTTGTAGTGTGGTTCGTGCACAACAACGAAGAGCGACAAATATCATTTGATGATGGAAGAAGCTTGGGAGGAGTCGAAAACAATAAAAGGGCTCAAAATTGGAGTCATTGCAACAATACTACAATAAAGTGGTATTCCGATAGGCACTATAACCGACATACTAGATTTTTCAGCAGATAGTGCGCACTATTGATATTAAGCTTTAACTAATATTTTAGTAAATGGTTAGTCAGGCAACTTTTTAACCCCCAAAAGTTTCATATATGAAAATAATTCAGTGCTAGGCTAATCTAAGGTTCTGAATTATAAGTGTATATATGTAATTTAGGCAGTTGATAAAGATATTTTAAATTATTTTATGGAACCACAATTTTGACAGTTCTCTTAAACATAGAAGTCTATTTTCTATTTTCAGGACTATCAAAATTTTGATAATCCTTTACATATAGAACTATCAAAATTGATGTAGAAGAACTGGTAGAATTAATTGTGCATTCATATATCTTTGGAGGCATGTATATATAGAAATACAAACCCTAATACATCAAGGAGTTACAATTACAAATAATTCGAAGGCTTTCTATAATTAAAGAATTAATTAAGTAGTTCAACATTCCTCCTATAGTTGGTGCATAGACATTACTTATGTCCAATTTGAACAAAAACTTGTGAACACGTGGTTGGAAGACTATCAAGTAAGTGGTCTTCTATTTTGATGGCAGTGCCTCAATAATTTTAGTTTCCGTCATTTTTTTTTTTTTTGATAAAGAAACAATCATCTTCCACATGTTTCACATGACCAATTAAAAATAAAAATATAAGAAATTATCATAAACATTCTTATTCGATATATTAGTTATTAACCGAATGAACCAAATCTTCATATAGGTGAGCAATTGAGAGAAAACACATGCAACCATCACCGACATCCAAAATATTAACTATACATATTTTCGTCTGCATGTTTTAGTGCGACTCATAGGCAATCCAAAATTTTAGCATTTACATGGTCGGAACGAAAAAGAATTCCTAAAATAATGAGTGTTTAATTTGACCATTCTTTTCTTTACCCTCACGTCCTAATAAAAGAACTATTTTGTTTTTTTGCAACGTTTTAAACGATTGTTGATGTCTTAGTAAGAAGTAAAAGATAAACGAAATCACTTGCGTGTTGTTACTATTATTATTTGAAATACTAGAATTGTTAAATGCTAGTGTATTTACGCACGAGAATGATATGGTAGACTTTTAAGCGTGTGTTTGTGTAACACAGTGATATTATATTTTGAGCTTTCATATGGAAAATGTTATGAAAATGATGTAGTACCATGGATAATTATTAAAATAGTTTGGTACCATGGAATAGTTTGTAAATTGTTTGGGACCAATAGATCGCCAATCGTGAAAATCCTGATTGAAAATGTGAGATTACGAGCATGGACTCGAGAAATGAGATGTACGTAAAGAGATTTGTTTTGCATTTATTTTCAGTTTCTAATACCATCCAAGTGGTGATTTATAGTTAGACAAGACGCATTTGTATTGTCATTGGACAACTTGTGCACAATATTTTGCTTTTCTCGAACGTATCTAAGATAACGGGATCATGTCGATTATGTATTGTGGGGCCTTCAGTGGGCTACATAGTCATTGTTGGTATCAAAATTTTTAATGGTCGTCATATAGTTAGGCTACATAGTAATGATAATTGTTTATGCAGAGACGGACTTGTACCGCTTATATATTATTTATAATATTTTCTTTTGGTGAGATGGAAAAATACAAACTCTACTATTGTATTCTAGTAATTTTTGTTTTGCTGAGAAGGAAAGTTGGTCGCGAAAAAATATGGATTGAAATTTGTCCGAAAGGCAAAAGGTTATCCTTATGCTAGAAATTATATTATATTTTTGGTCTGCATTCAGATGTGTTGGTGTCTAAAATATTTTGCATGTAGGTTTTAGAAGATGTTGGCTACACAAACGCTATTGTAGTCGGTTATATAGTTGCCTAAAATTTTCCACTTCATGTCTAAAATATTTGCACAACTTTTATATTTTAATTATCCTAGGTTAATTCAATTCTTTGTTCCAGAAATATGTATCGGATGTATTTTGACTCATTTTAGGCAACGTTTTGGTTTTGCGAAACTGTGGCCTTAGAAAAGTAAAGTCATTCTTTTTTATGCATTTTCTGTGTTTGAAAGGAAGAAGAAAAGTAAAATGATTCCAAAAGAGAGAAGAAAAATAGAGGAGGAAATAGTTTTTTTCACCCATCCAAGGATTTACTTTAATATTCTAAGGGAATCAAGTAAGAAAAGGTTAAGTGAGAAAAATAAAGTTCATACTCGGTTTGAGGGTGGGAGTTTAGGAGAGAGAATTAAAAGTGAGAGTTTGTTTAACTCTCATTGTCTATTTTTTTAACCCCTAAATTGGAGGGTTAACAAGAGGGATTTAGAAATTATGTTTAAAAATCATAAATACTTATTGTCCTATAAAATATCATAATTTTTTTATATTTTTCTTGCTTCCAACATGCTGCTCCATAGCTTCCTCATTTTTGAAGATATTTTGAAAAGTTCTAATTAAAATTTCAATCAAATTTAATTTTATGACATATGTAATAAAGAGTATTTTGGTACTATTATATTTTATTAATTCTCCTCTCACTCAAAATTTTCAAGCAAGAGTTATTAAACACATCCCACTTAACTCTCCCTCCAATCCAAGCACACACTAAGCATTTTTTTTTTTAATTTTTTGACTTCTTCAAACACCGGAACGAAAATGAGAGGAATTACAATTTTTCAAAGAAAAGAAAAGAGCAAAGAATTAATTTTCTTTTCTTTTCCGAACCAAACGAGGCCTTAGTGAGTTAGTTCTTTCAGATTTTGGACATTTTATGAAGGTATGGCCAGGGGCGGATCCAAGGGTGGTTCCAGCCCACCCGAAAAAAATATTCATATTAAATTTTTTTGCTTTTTTTATATGGATTTAACTACTTCCAGTCCACCCAAAATTTTGTCAACCCATCTAGCTATAATTTCTGGATCCGCCCTCGGATATGGCGTTACCAACTAGGCTTCACTATTGATAATAGGTATCGATAATAGGGGACAGGGGTGTTATTACGTTTGCCTCGACTTCTATTTTAAATCGTTGCCCTTTTGTTCCAATGTTTGTTGATGCTGCTAATGACGTTTCGACATTTCCAAATCTTAATGTAGGTAAATAAATAGTCCAAACCATAACTTTCTCCGCTCTCCAAATAATAACATCTTTAGATCAACCTAACAGCTATGTCAAACAAAAATATACACGCCAAATAAAGAATAAATTGGTAACCCACTTGGAAGGTAGTGTTTGTCACGTATCTCAAATATATAGTTATATAATTTCGATTTTAAGAGGATTTATGGAACAACAAATTTAAGAAAACTACATTTTATAACAGGCTAATTAGTGTTTAAACCCTAAATTTTATAACAGTTTAAAATTTAAGTTCTAACATGCTCAATTGGAGAGTAAATCCTAAATTTTTATTTTTTGTTTCTAATGTATTCCTATTATACCCTTCCTTCGTGTTTGATAATAACATTTCTATATATAAGTCAGGGAGGGTATAAAAGAAAAAGAAAAAAAAAATCAGAATCTAAACTCCCCAATTTATGTTAGACTTAAACTTAGGGATGGCAACGGGCGGGTAGGGGCCGAGGACCATATCTCCCATCCCCGTCCCTGAATTAGTGTTGGAATCCCTATCACCATCCCCGTCCCCGATCGGGTTTAATTTTTTGGCCCCATCCCCATTAAACAATGTATTCCCCGTCTCCGTTCCCGTTAACATTTTCGGGTTTGAGTTTCCCCATCCCCGTTTCCCTCCCCGTTAACACTTTCGGGTCCGAGTTCTCTGTGCGCGTCCATGTTATCACTTTTGGGAATAAGTTGTCTTACAGTAGTCCTAACAACGGAACAATAGCTACATATAGTCTATCACTACTCTCTCAAATTAATTATACTCTCTCCGTTATATATATTGTACATGATTAGCAAAAAATAGAAAATTTTATAATCAAAGAGAAAACACAAGTAAATTAAACAAACAAATTGTACCAATATGTTGAGTTGACATGTTCAGCTTATGGCTATGACCTATGAATTATAAACTTCGTTGAAGAATGACCATGCAATTAATTCAAATAACATGCACTAGTACCACCCCAAGTTGACGCCAAATCATGCTTATAGTTCAATTATGAATTTTTTTTTACTAAACTCGGAAGAAAAGAAGCACTCCAAAATTGGAACTTTACTGTAAAGCAAAAAAATACACTAAAAATTTGAAGAGTAGGAAGTTACTGCACTATGAAGAATGCATGAAAAAAATTAATACTATAGATGGTAGCATGGTGGCGAGGAGGAGACTTGGAGATAAAAGAATTAGAGAGAGAGAGGAGGAGAGAGAGAGAGAGAGAGAGGGAGACCTGTAGCTAGCTATAGGTGAACGTCAGGGGGGCCGGGATTCGGAAATTAGAAGACCTGCCGCTGAACAGAAGAGTAAGAGAGAGAAACCCTAAAAAAATTATATATAGACTCATAGATTATAGTATATTGTATATATTATAAAGTGGCAAATTTGTAATTTTAAAAGATATTCATGTCTAAATAATTGCATGTATAGTAACTAATCGGGGTCGAGGATATATTGGGGCAGGGAGTACAATACCCACCCAGCCCCGAAACGACCGAGGATTTTTTTAATCCCCATCCCCGTCTCCGTCCCCATTTTCAAATCCCCAAATCCGACCCGTCAGGGAAAAAAGGACCCCATCGGATTTGGGGAAAATTGCCATCCCAAGTTAAACTCTAAACTGATATAAAATCCAGAATCTAAATGCTTATTAACCCTTTTATAATTGCAGTCTTTTGTGGTACTAGCTAAGCAATGTGTCTACTTCTAATTCATTTAGAATAAAACCAATAGGGTTTGTGTGGCAACATATGTCTATTATATTACTTAGTAGATTGGCTTAGCCTTTCTCATCATATTTCTACAAGTCTGTGATACGAGGTATTTATATAGGTAAATTTTATGAAATGTCAAAAAACGAAAAAAAATTATAAAAAACCCACCGTACAATAACATTTCATCGCGTGCCCAGAATTAACAAAAAATATATAAAGGGGGTTCCGAATGACCTTTTTGTCATTCCTTCTAATTTATTGAAAACACCCACGAAACTACTCTTAAAAAAATGTTTCGATACTTTCTCTTCTTTCATACGCCGCTCAGTTTCGAATCTAGGTTTTCTCCTCCAAAATCTTCAAACCTTACTTCAAAAACTCGTCGAAAAATTTCGGAAAGACGGACAAACGGTAAAACTGTTAAAACGGAGGTCCAAACATCATTTTTTCGCGATTCTAAAATTTCGGAAGGTCGACTAACAGAAAACTGTTAATCTCGACTCCTCGAAAATACGCTCCTTTTGCAACAAATCGGACCTCGTTTCGACCTCCCAGTCAAAAGTTATGGCCCTTCAAAGTTTCAACTGGCCATAGAATGCAGGAGAATGATCATTCTCCGTGGTAATATCACAGAGAATGGTTATTCTCCGTGCTAAAACCACGGAGAATGGTCATTCTCCATGCTAAATTGACAAAGAATAGCCATTCTTCATGTTAGAATGACGAAGAATGGCCATTCTCTGTCAATTTAACAACGAGAATGGCTATTCTCCGTGCTAAAACCACGGAGAATGGCCATTCTCCGTGCTAAATTGACCAAGAATAGCCGTTCTCCGTGTTAAAATGACGGAGAATGACCATTATCCGTCATTTTGACCGGAGAATGGTCATTCTCCATCATTTTGACATGATGGATAAGGCCATTCTCCGTGGTTTTAGCACGGAGAATGGTCATTCTCCGTGATTTTAACGCGAAGAATGATGGAGAACAGTCGACAGAAACCTATTTTTTTATTTTTTTGTGAAAAAAATTTGTCAGGAACAAAAATTCAAGAGTTTTCGTTCTTCTTTCAAAACGATGCTAACTCTTATGAAAAAGAAGAAGAAGATCTTCTCTCCACAATTGACCTAATCGCCGGAAAATTTCAAATCTCTCCACGATGATGATGATGATGATGATGATGAGCGATGATCGGAGTTTGACTGAAGAAAAGCACAGTGAATTACGAACGATCTTTGCGATCTCTGCTGAAGATGAGAGCAATGGAATTCAGATCTCTCGTGAAGAAGAAGACGAAAATCGCAATCCAAATCTGAGTTTGTGCGAAGGGTAGTTATGGTATTATAAAGATGACAATTTTGTAAATCAGAACATCTAAAGGGAATCTTGGAATATTTAACGTGGAAATATATAATTCTGGGCATTTCATAAAATCCATCATGCGGGTGAATTTTTCATACAAACCAACTATGGAATTGGATTTCTCAACAATTTTTAGATTTATATATTATATTATTAGTACGTATGTTTAAGATGGTTTCTGCAAAAGAATAATATGTCGGTCTTTTGGCGCTTTTTTCCTGATTAAAATTAATAGAAAATTTTACAATTCCTGTATATATATAAGGCTCAAGATGGTGTACTTGATCTCATGTACTGTTTCCAAGTGTATATAGAGGAAACAATGAAGGATTCTCAAACAAGGCTCCCTACCATTTCTTCTTCTTCTTGGTGTTGTTGTTTATAACCTATGGTTCATCTCTCCACTCTTTTTTTTTTTTGGCTAATTAGTGTTTAGACCCTGGATTTTATACCAGGTTAGAGTTTTAACACTACCAAAATACATGAATTTATCGACGGCCCTATCCGTCGGTATTCCGTCGCCAAAAATAAATACCGACGGATATTTTGGTAAAACAGCCGTCGGGATAACCTCGTCGCTAAAACATATCCGTCGCTACTCCGTCGCTCAGCGACGACTTAGCGACGGAATATCGTCGGCTCATTTAAATATATATAGCGACGGATTACCGACTAGCTTTCGTCAAAACATGTATCAAGATATAGGTTTAGCGACGGAATACTCCGTCGCTAAAGAGTCGGCAAAACCGTATCAGTAATTTTCTGATACGCAATATCCGTCGCTAATCCGTCGTAAATTTGTCGGTAAAAGCGTATCAGCGACAAAACATCCGTCGCTAACAGCAAAATTTATGGACATCAAACAGAACTAGGTCGACGGACGTTCCGTCGCTAAACCGTCGCTCAATGTAAAATTCTCCAGGTAGCGACGGATATTGCGTCGCCAATCCGTCGATACATTAAAACTCCTACAGTAGCGACGGATGGTCCGTCGCCAATCCGTCGCTTTATTGAAATGCTCCAGGTAGCGACGGTTTTTTCGTCGCTACTCCGTCGCTAAACTCAGTTTCTCAGGTTAGCGACGGACTATCCGTCGCTGAGTGGTCGCCAGTCCGTCGCTAACTTCTAATTTTTGAAAAAAAAATACTGAAAACAGACTCTTTCTGTTTGTGCAACACATCCAACACAATATCAAACATGCAAAATATCCATATACAACACCATATATCCATATCCAACACGAATATCCAACGTATCCAATATCCAACACCATATATCCATATGCAAAATATCCATATCCGACACCAATATCCAACGTATCCAATATCCAAAAAATATTACCAACACAATATATCCAATATCCAACATTAAATTATCCAAACATAAAAAAAATATCCGAACATACAATGTATCCAAATGTCTACAAAAATTTCGGCAGCACCTCCTTTGTATATCAGATCATCGCTTATAACCCAGCGTAGGCATATCCAAAAATCACATAGACGAAATATGCACATACGAATTTAATGCACCCAATTATCCAAGAAAAGACATCAATTATACTGAAGAGTAACCTAATATCCGTCGTTATACTGAAAATTTATCTTCAAGTGTGAGAACGGATGGCTCAGAATACACAACCCAAAATTATTCTAGCATACATTAGTGTGAATCATCTATGTTTTGTACATATGGTGTAGTATATGATCTTATATATAGTATTTGAAGAACGTAACAGAATCAAGATGAACTCACATAATGTAATACTAAGACATCATCTACTACTATATAAGATATAGTGATAGGTTGTCGTATCATCATTGCCGAGGGATGAGGGTCGGAAGACAGTCAATTTTATCTACGGCTACATAGTTTCTGCCTCGCCAGTCGAATGGCTGCAAGTACTATGTCCGGATCACCATGTCGTACCGTAGTTCAAATGGAGCTGGAATGGAGCCAAAATACAGTACTACTTCACCATGTCGTACCATTTTACTCTCTCTCTCTCCTCCCCCCTCTGGCGCTCACTCTCTCCGGCGCTCTCACACTACTAATTCCTATGTGTTTTAAGTGTGAGAACGGATGGCTCAGAACACAACCCAAGATTCATTCTAGCATACATTAGTGTGAATCATCTATATTCTGTATACATATCGTGTAGTATATGTTAACCTTATCGTATCTAGTATCTGAAGGACGTACGTAACAGAATCAAGATGAACTCACTAATGTAATACTAAGACATCATCTACTACTATATAAGATATAGTGATAGGTTGTCGTATCATCATTGCCGAGGGATGAGGGTCGGAGGACAGGCAACTTTATCTACGGCAACAAAGTTTCTGCCTCGCCAGTCGAATGGCTGCAGGGAATATCCGTCAACATGTCGTACCGTAGATTAATGCAATTAATGGAGCTGGAAATATCCGTCGCTAACCGGTAACTAGTCCGTCGCTAACTGAGATTGTCACATACACATATGTATATCACAGCTAGATGTATAGATATATACATCTATACAGAAGCACACAACTGATAGAACTCGCACTATCCTTGAGACAGTGAACATATACACCATGAATCCAAACCCCATATATATTCACATTTACTAATCCAAACACCACCAAACTAATGGAACACCCAATATGGATAACACATTATTTAGCCAATATTAAACTCAGATGAATTTGAGAAACAAAGCCACCCGCCGCCCCCGACCAAAGCCCGCCGCCCCAAGCCCGCCGCCCAGTAGTTCGGTTGCATATATATGAAGAGTACTTATGGGTGTGCGTCGGTTGCAAATAGCCCCGACGCACCCGCCCCAAGCCCACCGCACCCGCCCCAAGCCAGCCGCTCAGAATACACAACCCAAAATTCATTCTAGCATACATTAGTGTGAATCATCTATGTTCTGTACATATGGTGTAGTATATGATCTTATCGTATATAGTATTTGAAGAACGTAACAGAATCAAGATGAACTCACATAATGTAATACTAAGACATCATCTACTACTATAAGATATAGTGATAGGTTGTCGTATCATCATTGCCGAGGGATGAGGGTCGGAGGACAGTCAACTTATCTACGGCTACATAGTTTCTGCCTCGCCAGTCGAATGGCTGCAGGGATATATGTCCTGATCACCATGTCGTACCGTAGATTAATGCAAATGGAGCTGGAAACAAAATACAAAACCAAAAAACAAAATACAGAATCCAATCCCTGGGTTCGCGAAAATACGAAACACAGAATCCAATCCCTGTATTTTAAGTGTGAGAACGGATAGCTCAGAAGACAACCCAACCGGAGAGGATACTCCGAGAGATCCATCTGGGTAGGACGTATACTCTGAGAGATCACCCTTACAGAAATGATATCAGTAGTGGGATCGAATGTTGGAGAAGATATTATCACAGTATACGTCCTCTCCTCCACGATGGCTCTAGACCCATCTGCTCGTCCTGCTTCCATTCTTCTTGTTTGACTCTCTCAGCCACACATGATATCCAGCTCAAGTGTAGAGTAGGCGAAAAAGAAGGGGACAGGAATAGGAGGGGGAAGCAGCACACCGGCGGCATGACCCGGAGGAAGTACAGAGGTTTTCTTCAACGTACGTAGGAGAACTATAAGGATATATGTAAACACAACATATACCTTGTCAAAGACCCTAAATGTGACAACCATGTTACCGCGGTGTCGGAAGACTAACATATCATAATTTTATAAGCCGTGTGTTTTGACATAATCCTCCCAACCGGATTTCAGTTCTATGTAATAATGCGAGATTACGACACAGGAGGAAAGAGTTGGGATGATTATGTCAAAACACACGGCTTAGAAAATTATGACATGTTAGTCTTCCGACACGCGGTAACATGGTTGTCACATTAAGGGTCTTTGACAAGATGACATATTGTGAAAAGATATATCCTTATAGTTCTCCTACGTATGTTGAAAAAACCTCTGTACTTCCTTCGAGTCATGCCGCCAGTGTGCTGCTTCCCCCTCCTATTCATGTCCCCTTCTTTTCGCCTACTCTACATTTGAGCTGGATATCATGTGTGGCTGAGAGAGTCAAATAAGAAGAATGGAAGCAGGGACGAGCAGATGGGTCTAGCCATCGTGGAGGAGAGGACGTATACTGTGATAATATCTTCTCCAATATTCGATCCCACTACTGATATCATTTCTGTAAGGGTGATCTCTCAGAGTATACGTCCTACCCAGATGGATCTCTCGGAGTATCCTCTCCGGTTGGTTGTCGTATCATCATTGCCGAGGGATGAGGGTCGGAGGACAGTCCACTTTATCTACGGATACATAGTTTCTGCCTCGCCAGTCGAATGGCTGCAGGAACTATGTTACCGCGGTGTCGTAGTCCAATATAATCCAGAGATTGACACAGTTCTAATTCATATATGTAGTCCAATACAAATAGTCTAAAACAAAAAACAACCCAATAAAAATAGTCCAATACAAATAAGTACATAGCTAATGCTTGCCACGCTGCTCACGCAAACGCTCAGTGATACTTTCACGCAACCACCTCCGAAAAGCGAGATTTTTGGTGCGAGAGAGGCGTCGTCCCTTGCCAGGACTGCATCAAAAGCACTCTCGGCATTACTAGCTACCGGTGCTGGATGACTAGAACTCCCGGTCTCACTAGCAACCGGTGCCACTTCCTCCTCAACTGTAGGAGGAGCCACCTCAGCATTCACTGTTTTCTTCAAACGACGTGCTGCTCCTCGGGTCATGGGTGCCATCTGGTAAGTATATGTAACAGAATGTAAAAGAATGTAACAGCTCAAATTCAAAAACCAAAATCCCCATGCCAACATGAATCATAACATATAACTTAAACCCAGACATGACATAGGATTAAACCTAATGATTTAATCATCCTTAAATCAGTAAACACAAACAATGTACTAATTCTCAGTTTTTAGTCCAATGTAATTTGTGTCGGGGTATCATCTGACTGCACACAAGGGATGATGAGCTGGGCAGGTGCAATATGGATGCAGTAAGCCACCCCAACAATGCCCGCCCCCTTAACTAGGCTAGTTCTAGGTCAAATTAGGAGTCCAAGTCAACTCTGTCAAAACTAATCTTAATTAGGCTAAACTTCTACCTTAGCTAATCAAATATATTACTAGACTTCACGACGTGTGTCTGTGTTGTATATATATATATATATATATATATATATATAAATTACTTAAAATATGCCTATATATATATATAATATATAAATATATATATATATATAAATATATATATAATATATATATATATACAGGGCCGGCTTCAGGGGGAGGCAGGCCAGGCACCCGCCTAGGGCCTCCTCCCCAAGGGGGCCCCATTATATGTTGAATTTCTTTGGTTTTCCAGCGGCACCACAGTCCAATAAATATGGTGTTGGAGGAAGCCCATAATCAAAGCTGTAGGCTTGTAGCAAACAAAACCTAAAACAAAACCTAGAGAGAAAAATCAAAACCCACCGCCTTCTTCATCTCCTCTCTCTCCGAGTCCCACGGAAAACCTCCTCAACTAAGCAGGTATTTTATCCTCCTCAAAGCTGTGAGTGTGATTGTTAATGAAAACTATCATGAGAATGTGATTGTGAATGATGATTTGTGGATTTTGAATTTATAGAAATATTATAGAGGAATCAGGGCCTCTTTATGAGACTTGTTTGGGGCCTCCAAAAGTCTGGAGCCGGTGCTGTAGTATTATTAATATATATTATATAATATATATATATATATATATGTCTGTGTGTTTGTGTATCGTGGTCTGTGTCCGTGTGTGTGTGTGTGTGTGGTGTGTGTCTGTGTGTGTGTTGTGTGTGTGTCCGTGTGTCGTGTGTGTGTGTGTGTGTGTCCGTGTGTGGTGTCCGTGGCCAGCCCCCGCCCCATCGTACCCCCCCAACGCTGCCCGCCCCCTCGATCCCACCGCCCCCTCCACACCCTCCGCCCCCGCGCACGGCCAGCCCCCCTCCGCAACCCCCCGCACCAACGGCCAGCCCCCGCGCGCCCCCATCCCTCCAACGCTTCCCGCCCCCTCCATCGCCCCTCCACACCCCCGCCACCGCCGCCACCGCCGCCCCCCGCAGTCGACGCCGCCCCGCAGCCCCCGACGCCCCGGCCCGCTGCACCCACGACCACCGCGCAGCGTGCGAGAGAGAGAGAGCGAGAGAGAGGAGAGAGACGAGGAGAGAGGAGGAGAGAAGAGGGGGAGGAAGAGGGAGAGAGCGGAGAGGAGGGAGAGAGGAGAAGGAGGGGAGAGGGAGAGGGAATACCTTTGGGAGGAGAGAGGAGAGGGGGTCGCGATCACCGCTGCGGAAAGAGAGGAGAGGGGGTCGCCGATCGATCACGCGGGGAGAGAGAGAGAGAGAGAGAGAGGAGAGAGTGAAATTTGGGGGAATGAAAAAGTTCCCCCCGTCGTTTCAACTTAAGTCTGGAACGTAAATTTAGCGACGGAGTAGCGACGGATTATTCCGTCGCTAATGCGTCAGTAAATCTCGCGCGGGTAGCGACGGATTATTCCGTCGCTAAGTCGTCAGTAAATCTCGCGCCAATATTTTAGGCTTTTGCCGCCAAAATATGCGACGTTCTAGCGACGGATATAAAACCGTCGCTACATGGCCGATACCTATCGACGGCATAGCGACGGATATGGACATAAAAAAATAAAAAAAAATGTCCACTGCTTTCCATCGGTATTCCGTCACAAATCCGTCGGGGATCCGACGGTGATAGCGACGGAAAATGTCCGTCGCTAAATGACCGTCGCTAAAGTACTGTAATTTGGTAGTGTAAGTCCTAATATGTCCAATTGAATGAGTCATGAATATTACTGTTTGTTACTTGTTAATATTATACCCTCCCTTCCCATGCATGACTTTAAATTTTCCTATATAAGGTAGTGAGAATATAATGGAAAAGATAAAATAAAATATAAAATTTCAGATTCTAAACTTTTCAATTGGATATGACAGACTTAAATTTTAAGCTGGTATAAAATTGAAGATATAAACTATAATTAGCCATATTTTTTCAAGGAAACTCCTTTAGTAGAACATCTCGTGGGTTAGGTTGTGATGTTTGGTCGTAGTCTCAATGATATATAATGGGTGTACGTAAATGAGCACCATAAAATCTCTTTATATATTCACTAGTGTATGTACATACGTATATATAATTTTTCCCCTTCCATTTATGGGTTTTTATTTTATAGATCACGGTTGTAATGATCATTTCCGGTGATTTTTTTTTTTTTGGTAAATGAGCTCTACATATTGGCCATATATGTGACCACAGTGAGACATGCATGGTGAAGCTGATGGCAACCAACTACGTACTTTGACTGAGCTGATGGTGGATTAGTGTTGTCAAAACCGGACCGGACAGCAATTGGACCGGATTTGATCAGATTTGGTCAAAAATATCAGTTTGGACTGTTTTGAACCCGATTTTTTAAAGAAGTATCGATTTTTTCAGAATTGGATTTAAATGATAAATCGGTCGAATCAGGTCACAATTGAACCGGTCAATTTTGGTTTTTTTTTCAATTTTTTTATCATATAACCATTTGTTTCTTGGTTTGGTTTTGATATACCTTATAGTTGTAAAATTAAACCATAACAAACATATTAAGAACCAAATCAATCCAAACCAAGAAGTAAATTTGATGTCTTATCTATGTGAAAAATCAAACCAAACCAAGTCTACTAGAAGTCCGTTTGAATCCCGATCCGACCTATGCCAAAAAATTTCGGTTCAATCATCGGTCTAGATTTTAAAAATTGGTATGGATGCATGCATGTATTATTGTTGTATTAACTTGCAATAATATTTATTTGATTTTTTTATAATTTAAAGAGATGGGAACAATCACAGTGGAAGCCCACGGCGATTGCGAAGAATTTCCAAACGCTTTGTTTCATGGCCCGTGTATAGGGGGAGGACGAATGTCTGGAAACATGTACTAAACGCGTGGGGATTTTTGGTGGTGAATGCATTGGCGAAATGTCCATGTGTTTTACTGGTTGTTCTAAAAAATCTGAACAAAACGTAACGAGAGGCAAACCATGATGTTAATCTGATATTGCTATGTTATGGTATTGTTCTACTTGTTGTCTAAGTCGTTCTTCAAATTCTAAATAAAGGCAAATCATGACGTTATGATATTGCTGCAATATTGTGGTACGTACTTGTTGTCGAAGTTGTTAACTTCAAATTCTAAATAACATGTAACGAGGTCATCATGAGACAAATCATGATGTTATGATATTACTATGATATGTTCTACTTGTTGTGGTCGAAGTCTTGTGTGATAATGTTTGGTTTTCTTCACTATGTTCTGACTTCCAATTTTTTGAAGTCATTGGCATCTGGTTCTTGGATTAGATAATGGAATTAGTCTTAGAACAAATAGATACATCATGACATGACTAAACCATAAAACTATGGACACATCAAATTTCGTTATCATTACAATTTAATGTTGATTATTTTTAAAGGGCTAATTAGCCTTTAGACCAGGCCCGGTCCTTAGCAAGTATGTTATTCTGGAACGATCGAACAAGGTCCTCTAATATAGATGACCCTTAATTTTGAATTTTTTTTTGGTATAATGATTTTTAAATGAATAATTGAATAAGACAATGAGAATGTAGCTCAAATGGTAGAATATGTTTGGTTTGGATATTTTGCATTCCATTTTATTCTAACAAATTTGATTCTCTTTTTTACATGTAGTTTCTTTACCTTGTGAAATGTGGGATCGAGATGTATTCAATCCAAAAATAAATTTTTGATGAATAATTTGATTAGAAATAACAATACATACTTATACAGTAACATTTGAATTTATTTTGAAAAAATAGCTTTTATATATCCAGAAACCACTAGTCTATACCGAAAAAATTACTAGGTTGCAAGAAATAACTCAATGTATTGTTGAACAAAAATTTAATTAGCAAAATAATAAAATAAAAGATATTTAAAAAATGTGGTTTTATATTTTTTATGCGTATTATTTGAATTTTTGTCAAAATACCTTTTAGCCGCGATAAACCTCTAGACTTTGCGGAAAAGAATACAAGGTTGGAACTTGGTATATTTTTTGAATATAATCATAGCAAGTAAAACAAAGGTTTTTTTGAAAAATTAAAGATGGTTTCAACCATAATATTTTCTCATAAAAAAATTCATGCTAGTATTTATATGAAACATTTTGATCGATATGCTTCGTCTTATCTTTGCTAACAAGCTTCTTCTATAATGAGTTTATGGTGATTTTTTTAATTTGAATAGAATTTTTCTAATATTTAGAAGTTATAGTCGTTCGATTAATAAAAAACTTATCATACATGGAAGTTAAGCGATATTATCTTATAAATTTTCTTACTTGTATACACATCATTTTTTAAGAAAATTAAATTAACTCGTGTCATTAATATATCACATCGTCTTAATATATAACTTCGATTTTTTTTATGCTTACTTAAAATAGAGCCTTATTTTTTTGTTTTTGAACATGGTCCTCTAATTTAAATTCGACAAGATTTGTGGATCATCGAAAACTTGTCTTGGGAGGTCTTCAAAATGATTTGAGGGATGCAGATAATTTTGTTCGTTGAAACAAAGCGACCAATGGTAAAGAGTCAAAGATTGAGGTACAGTCTATAGGTCCCATAACAGTCGGTCGGTCTGCAGGAGGCAAGGGGTTGTTCCACGCATCCAGTTTTGGTGACGGGTTATTTGCCAAAGCTTCACGGACCGATATTGATTTCAGTAGTTCGAAGCCATGAAGGAGATCAAGGTGTGCAGCAAATTCAATTCAAGGCAAGCAAATCCCTAATCACACAGTTCAAGGGGAGCTGGGGCTAGAGACGGCCATGAGTGCTCCATCCAGATAACATTCCATAGGCCGAAAAGTCGTTGATGGTCCACATAAGGGCCTTCATCTGAAAATTCTGCTTCCTAGAAACATCGTACGTGTTAGCGCCTACTTTCCATAACTGATTCAACTCATCTATCAAAGGCTGTAAATACACATCAATGTTCCTCTTGGGATTGTTCAGACCAGGAATTATAATGGTTAGAAACATGTACTGAGTCTTTATGCATATCCAAGGCGATAGGTTATACGGAGTGACAATCACAGGCCAGCACGAATGGATAGATGGAATAGGGGGCTGAATGGTGAGTGGTCGAAATGGATCACTGAATGGCTGCTTCCTCCCCCCCTCACACTACTGCAAAGCAGCAGTTCCCAACTGCTATACTGCTGTAGTTTCTTATACTGCTACTGCTGCTGTTGCATATACAGTCCCCTGTGGAGACTGCTGCTGGCCGAGAGGTCAGCATGCCAAATAGCTCCTGCTGCTGCCATTTCAGCAGCTCCCCCCCATCCTCCACTGCTCCCTCACTCTCTCTAACACTCTCTATATCCCTCTCTCTATCACTCGCTATATCCCTCTCTCTATCACTCTCTATATTTCTCTCTAAACCACAACAACACCTACACATATATATTTAGATTAAGATACATAGATATAGACACACACACACCAATAAATATATACATTGACACACAATACATATATATATATATATAATATATATAATATATTATATATATTATAATATATATAAATTATATAATATATATAGAGAGAGAGAGGGAGACACACACATACATATATATATATTATATATATATATATATATAAATATATATATATATATATATATATATATATATAGACACATATACACAACTTAAATACATAACAATGAAAATATATAAGATACAATATGACTCATTATGATACCATGAAGAACATGTCTCCAACATCCAATGAACTAACACACTTTAACATCTAACTTGAAATTCACACACACACACACACACACACACACACACACACACACACGTACAAGGACTGTGCACATCACAGTCCCCTGTGCACAGCACAGTCCCCTGTGCACAAACCCCTCCCTATAGTGTTAGGGTTAGGAATGACGCCGTGAACTCATCGTGTTAGGGGGGGAGTAGGAGGTTAGGGGAGGGGCTCAACGAACTCATCGTGTCTAGATTTAGGGTTGGGGCTCGAACTCATCGTGTCCCTGTCCATGTGTCCGTGTTTAGTGCTAGGGTTAGGGATAGGAATTACCTGGGGGAGGGGCTCGACGAACGGTGGCTCTCGACGGCGGAGGAGGGGGCGTTGGATGGAGGAGGGGGCGTTGGCTCTCGGCTCTCGACGATTTGGGGGAGAAGAGATCGAAAATGGGGGAAAATGAAATTTCTGAATCGGTATGTAAAAATATTAGCGACGGCTTAGAAATACGTCGCTGATCGTCGCCATTAAGCGATATAGTCTTAACTACGTCGCTAATTGTCGCTAATTTCCACATATTTTCTACGTGTTACAAAAGATGTCGCACGTCGTCGCTGATTACCGACGTACGGCGACGTATTTTCTACTACGTCGCTAATTCCAATATTTAGTGACGTTTCAATAGGACGTCGCTACATGACGTCGCTAAATTGACTTATTTTGGTAGTGCTGTATTTATATACATATGCATATCTTATATTGTATTCTGTATTTTTTTGACTCCCGGCAAACCGTAGAAAAGTCTAATTTTGAGACTTTTTTCCTGACCAGCATACCATCGGCATACTACTGTAGTATATTGTTGGTAAACTGTCCGGGTGATATTTTCACTTATAGATTTTATATTTTTCGATATTTTCGTGAATAGTGTTCGAATATTTTCATGAAAAATGCTATGATATTTTCATGAATAGTATAATACATTATATTATGTGGTCGTTTCTTGGGTTTTTTTTGAACGGATGGGATTAATCCAGATCGAGTCATGGATCGCGATCGGACGGTCACGATTAATTCACCCTTCTATTTACCCCTTTGGTTTATTTCAAAATTTCTTTTTTATCTTCTTCTCTCTTCGTTTCCTCTTCATTTTTCTCGTGAGCTAGGAACTTGATCTCGAGGCCTCATATATGGTTCTTGAACCCCTCTTGATGGTGGAGTAGAAGAGTTAGGCTGAGAGCTATTATAAACAAGTACTTCTTGCTGAACTACTGGACAAATATTATTTTTACTGTTGTTTTTGTTTTCTGTTGCATTGATAGTCTGGTAATGCCTAGTACTTGCTTTCCCTTATGATTATCGTCTTTGTGCTCGTCTTGAAATTTGGTTTGAGTTAGAATTTGATCCTACTAGGTTTTGTTATTTACTCAGTAGGAAAACTTTGTATCGAAAATGATACCGGTGTACATGCTTGCCATGAGACTTAGTATACATGATATAAAAGACATTCCTATAGTATTGTTTTCATTGTTACACCTGATTTCTGCAGCTTTCAAGACATATTCTGGATTTCGGAACAGTAGTCATGTCCTTGGTATTGTTGTTCGGGCAGAAATGCATACTGTCGGTATACTGTAATGTACTGACGGTATACTGTCAGGGTACCGAAATTTGATATTTCTGATTTTGTTTCAGTTTTTCGATTTCTTTCTTTTTTGTTTTCCTATATGCCATGTAATGTTTCCTGTTATGTACTGTCATGCCTGCCTGGATTTTTTTGTATTGTATTGTCTAGCCCTGAACATGATTTCTTGAGCACGTAATTGCCATCTTGCTTATCCCGTACATGTATTGTCTTGCCTACTTGATAGTGGCCCCTCTTGGCACACTCTTGATTTTTGTACTGTCTAGCCTGATATATTGTGGCCCATCGTAGCGCACTCATGTTCTCGATACCTGTATATTACTGTTGTAGCTTGTTATACTGCACTTTTGCTTGTTTTGTCAAGTCTTGCATATAATGTCTTGGACGAAATCTGTAGAATTTTACACCCGGAATCCTGAATGAAAATTTTAAGGACTAAACAACTAGCTTGATTATCTAGATGCATTGGGAAGGAAGATTTTTCGGTTGCTTGAAAGTCCTTAATTTCGGCCTATACATTGGCTTTGGAGCTCTCCGTCGTGAGGGTAACATTTCTAGCACACCGTCGAGTGGGACAATCCTGTATACATGTAGTACTATATTTAATTTGCCGTCGTATGGAGCTTACTCTTTAGGATACATGTTGTAACGTCCCAGTGCCAAAATACATAGGACCAAAAATACGATACATGCTAGCAATATTTCACCAATGGGCCAAAACTGCCTATCAAGCCCATTAGCTAATGCTTAAGCTGTAAATTATTATAACAACCCAGAATAATAATACAAGTCACAGGTACACAACTAATCTCATCCACGCAAAAAAATAAGTCACAAGATATCCAAGTACAATAAAATAATAATAAAAAATCTCTATCCAGCAGGAAATAAAATAATAACTGTACGGGAAAAGACACCCCGAAACCACAATAAAGAGAAGTAGAGTAAATAATCAACTACAAGTCTGTTGAAAAGAAAGGAAATAAATTAGCAAGTCTAATGAGTAGAAATGACATGATCACGGGAAATTTTCTGGAACTATCTCGTCCTCCTGTGAAGGTACGTCTCTAGTCTTGACTCCAAGACCATAAACCTCCGGGTAGCCCTCCTCTCTAACTAAACCTGTAGAGATCATCAGGTCCTTAGGGGACTAGCAAGATACATATAAACATGCCAAATATAATAGTACAAAATATGCAGAGAAATAATAAATAAGAAATAATCAGAAAAAATCAGCTAAGTCACGAGGAACTAAGATGCCAAGAAACTAAGAACAAGGAACCTAAGACACTGGCATGCCATACTAGTCGTGGCTAACAGGTCAATCCTATAGATTGTAGTCCAGGCAAGCACTCCTCTATAGTATCTCAATCGTAGTCAGGCACTCCCAATCAAGATTGTAGCCATTCCTAGTATCAAGGTCAAATAATTCTATAGACCGTACTCAAGGCAAGCACTCACAATCTATAGAATGTCACAAGTCAAGTCTTACTCAAGTTAAGTCATGTCATATCAAGTCAAGAAAACAGTGATGTAGGACTAGACAACTACATCTGGGGACACATATGAACACGAAAGCAGTAGTATAACAGATAATGAACATATAACAGAAATCAAGAACGTGCATATTAACTAGAAGTGTGATAAAGTAAAACTAGAAACAAGATATAACGATACTAGAGACAAGATATGCAACATGAATATAAAAGTATGAGAAAAATGAACAACAAAGTAAAGCACATGCATATAAAATATACTGTACGAATGATAAGGTATACTTGCCTGGTGGTAGTGCATAGAACCAACAATATCCAATCACTCCGTAAGCCACAAAAGTTAAACTCCCGCAAACGTCTCAGGATGCTGAAACAGACATCACCAATATTTTTGGCATAAGAAAAATGTCTAAGTTTGACTACCCATAAGTCCAATTCTGAACACAGGGACAAAACAGTAATTTTGGGTCAAAATAGTATCCGTCGTTGGACCCGCTGATTTGGATTCCGATTAGCCATGCACAAAATTGTCCGTTGAGTCGGATCGTGGGCCTACCAAAATAGTGTTCCAGTCGACCTTCTCGGAATTAGACCAAACTTGGCTTACGGGACCAAAAAAATAATAGGAGTCTAGTGGCACAAGTTTTGTCATGAAGTGACAAACGTGCACAAAGTAATTAGAATTTTTGCAAAGTGGCAGATATAGTGTACCTCGACAGATACGTCGAATTCGTCGTGTACACGCAACCAATTTGAGTTCCGTCAAAGTCCACACATCCGCGACATCCATACGCACCTTTTGATGCTCTTGAGTTTTGACGAAGTCGTGGAGGCATCGTCATTTTCTATCAGGAATGCAATATCATTTACAACCCCAGCATATTTCAAATGCTTGAAGGCAGAGCTGACCCGAAGTGATATAGAAAAATTCTGGTTTGTCGGGACGGATCCCGTATCGATGGATTAAGTTTCAAAATTGTTTTATCGTGGTTTTTCTGTAATTTTCAATCCAGGTTTACCTGCAAATCATAGCAGAACAAAAATAAAGTAATTAAAGGGTTTTGAAGCCATTCAGGTTGTCTAAAATACTGTTTAAGTAGATTTCAAAAATTCTCTATGGATTGCCATTAATTGGCCTTCGAAAATAGTGCCATCACCTATAAACTATGGTTTAGAAATTGTGGGTTTTCGTGATTTTCTAGCGAGATTTCTGGAAAATCTAGTTCATTAAAATTAAAACTATTTGAAGGGCACTGGATCGAAAACGATCGAGTATAGCTAGAGAAATCGAGGTCGAAAGACATGTACTTGTCCTGTGAACAAAACAGAGCCGTGCTCTATCCGGTGGCCGGCAACGGCCATAGCGGCGGTGCAGGCTGCTCGGGCGGCGTGGGAGTCGACGACGAGATGTCGGGGGGTCGGAAGGGGTGGCAAGCGTTTGGGGTTTTGGTTTTTCTTCTCTCCCTCTCTCTCGATATATATATATATATATATATATATATATATATATATATATATATATATATATATATATAGGAATTAGGAAGAAAAAAAGGCAAAATCTCACGAGATGGGAATACCTAACAGATCCGACAGCAGACCCGAGTCCTATACATATATATATAATATATATATATATATATATATATATATATATATATAGTATCCCATATTTGGTATATACATAACTTTGGAAAAATACCAATAATATGGTAAAATAGTAACCTAGTGATTTTGCATATTTAAATAATCTACATAATTACTTACATTTACAACAATATATATACATGTACCAAAGTTATTTGATATATATATATATATTATATATATATAATATAATATATATATATAATATATATATATATATAGCCAAAAATCCACAAAAATTCATAAAAATATTTTACGAAAATTAGTTATAATATTTTTAAGCAAAATATCATTTGAATATCAAATAATATTAATTTCTATATTATATATAATAATAATTACTTAGAAAATATATTTATTAGATTATTAAAATAAAGCACGACATACATACATAAAATATATATCGACATGGACGTCTTTGGATACACCGTATGACTACATGTGCTTGCGTGTGGTTCGGATCCATTTCCGGGCAAGTTAGCACATTCGGGTTTCTTAAAAATCAAAAAGTCTTAATAATTTATATTTAAACCACTTATAGTGTGGTAGCCCATGCAGGTCCCGTTTTCGTAAGTGTACGAAGTCGTAGTGATACTTAGGTTGGGTGTACTACTACGAGCCTGTGATCGATTGAGAAATAAGATTTGATGATACATCCACAACTAGGATTATAGGTTCTCTACTCTCCAACATGATGCTCTTATGACATCTTCTTTCTCGACATGATTACTTTTGTGTTCCATCTTTCCTACAATTTAACTAAACTTTTCCCCTGTTGACCTCTTGAGTAATTCTTCTCGTTCCTTTTCGATAATTGTTGGAAATGTCGTATGGTTGGGCCTAGGAAGAGTTCGAGAAAGTATATTTATCATTGTCTTACGGAATCGAGAGTTTTTGCAGCCAGAGAAAGTATAGTTACATATGTTTCTCGGATTCTACTTAACCACGTCCACATTTTTGATTAACTCCTATAATTTGCAAATAGTTGATTGGAAGATTTCATGGATTTGGCAAAGATAAGCTCAAGAACCTGTATTATCTGGCGTGGCAGCTGTGCACTGTAGCCATCCATCGTATTATGGAATAAGGGAGTTATTGCAGCCAGATGCACACTGGCTTGGCAGTAGCTTCCCGTGACTTAAACACGGAGGTATTTGGTTCTCGAGTTTTACCTAGACTATATCCTATGCATCTCGTTTGGCTCATACCGTTCTTGGAGATATTTCGATAATCTTTTCTGTCTTGCTTGACCCTTGACTTGTTTGAATATTGCTATGGATTGCTCGACCTAATCTTAATTCCTTGTTACCTCTATGTTTATAAATGGATAGACTAGACAAACGTGTTAATGGATTCTATAGTTTAACTATAATATTATTGTATGATTATAATGAGTAAACTTTCCTAGGGATTGATTAGGTTAAGCTTATAGGACATGTATGACTGACTATAGTGGACTTAGAAACCATTAAGGACGATTGCATTGATATTATAATTCGATGATAGGATATCTAAGATAGAGTAGTAAGATATTATATTATTGTGACTACGGATTGAAGGATCCGGATCCTGTACTTACGATTTGAGGGTTAGGTATTTATAGGATTTTGATTAGTTATCTATAAATTAATTACATATAATTGGAGGGTAGATCGATACATGGAATGATATACGATGAATTAGAGAGAAATATTATATTGCGTACAAGATCGGGAGATAGTAGTTAAAACAATAGGAAACAGAGCAAAGACATATATATATTGGTAATTTATAAATAAATAAATAAAACGAGCGCTTAAAATTGAGGATTTATATTTGAAGGAGTTGTTGAGTAAAAAGAAGCAAGCTCTACACCAAGGATCAACGTTAAACATATAATTTCAAGGAGAAGCCGTCGAAAAGGATTGAAAGCAATTAATACAAAGAGCTTGTGGTTGATAGAGTAAGGATACATAAGATATGATAAGAAACCCAACTATTTGTTTGCAAAAAATAAAAAGTTTTATTCCAAACTTGTAAAAGAATAGTGCAAAGTACAATGAATTCTGGGAAGTACAACTGTAGGAATCTGATTAGAAGACGATCACTTTATCCCTTGGACTATGTGAACTTGAAGACTGTAGCCTCTGGAGAATGCAGCAGCAATTTTGTAAGTGTTCTTGATCTCTGTGGGTATGTATCTGATCATTTCACAATGATTGGAAACCCTATTTATAGAGTTCAAGAAATAACTATTTTAGCATTTATTCTGATGTACGCGAGGCTGGATTGCGCCACATTGGGTTGTGCCAACCTCCTGTTGTGCCAACTCTTATTCAGTTGTTAAGTCGTGTACTAACTGTATTTAGACGCGTGGCATCATATGATTGAGATGCGTGTGGTCGTGTACATGATAGTAGACACGTCTTGAGAGATTAGTGGCATGTGCGCCATGTCATCCTACTTTAGAATGCAAGTTGTCTCAACTTCATCAGGTTGAGCGAGCTTCGGTCAACTGCGCCTGATTGAGCCGCACCTAGACACGTGGCAGCTTTTGAGCCGAAGTCATTCAGATTGTGTCTAGGTGCAACTAAAGATTTTGTCTGGATTGCGTCTAGGCACAACTTACGAAGTGTACAGGACAGCTGTCTACCAACTCTCCTTGAGCGACACAATTCACGGGATTCGAAGAGATTTTTCTCGTTCAGTGTTTGTCAGTTGTCAGTGTTGTCAGGTAATGATGGCCATTAAGTGTCAGACGCCACGTAGATTTTTGGCACAATAAGACTAGGTGCAGTCTGATATCAGGCGAAGTCTGATATCAGGCGCAACCTGATCAGTGGCACACTTGTTCTCCGAGCTTCATATCAGTGGCGCAACCTGATCTTTGGGGTGCAACTTGATCACTGATTAGTATGTTCAGGGCGCAACTTGATTTTTAGGCCCTACAAGATCCCCTTCAAAGTTTTCAAAACTTAAAAAATGTTTCAAAGTTTTGAAATACTTTGAATTTTTTAAAATTTTTGACTGAGTCAAGTTGCGCCAGAACAACCGGTCATCACAATTAAATCTCTTTCTCAAAAACACAAAACTTTCTCTTTGTCTTCCCGAGTTTCATTGATGATTTTCGGTTTTCAATGAAGAATACGAAGAGTCAATTTGTTGATATATGTGTAGTAGTTGATCTTTGTGCTTATTCTTCACTTCTATTCTTCAATGGCCTCCAAGAAGAAAGAGATGGAGACAAATTCTGACACTACAATCAAGTCCCCTGAAGTGGGTCATGATGTTGTACCTAAAACTTATCTGTTGGAGGCTGACCCGTCGCTGAGAGCGGCGAACTTTTTAGACTGTTTTGGTCTAGACTCAACAGTCTTCAATCACTTGAATGGTGGGCCATCCTCCGAAGGGCATGGTGATGCGGAGGGGTTCCTTAACCTGATGCATCGCTCAGGGATCCGCAACATACAAAAATTGGACGTCGCCCTTCGTCAGCCTGATGAAGGCAAGAACAAGGAATAATGTTTTAAGGAAAACAACTTTTATTCTCTTTTCTGAAGTCCTTGATTGTAGGGGTCCATCCCTCTTAATGCAATGAAATCTATAATTTCTGATACATTATGTGGTTGAGATTTCAAATAGTGCACGTGGACGCATTCTTTTGGCTAATTCTTTGTTTACTGTTTCTTTTAAGAGACACATGACAGTCATCACACGATTTTAGACGCCCATTTTTAATTCTTTCCAGAAACAGACTCCTAGAATGACGCGCCCGTTTTCATCTTTCCTTCTTTAAAAAGGACAACCAGAAACAAAAGAGTCATTCATACTTTCTCAAAACAAATAGCCTCTCACAAGATCTTACTATTCATTAGTTCACTTGCGCCACTTCATCCCAATATTATTCGTTTGCATGCTGTGCCTTCAAAAATTGGTAAGTCTCAAAGAAGAATCAATGGTATGAATATTCTTCTTTCGCACCATTTTTGAAGATAGATATTGATCTGCATGTTGTAAATATTGTTGATATGCGCTAACTATTTCTGAGAATAGGCGCGCACTGTGATCCAGTGTTTAGCTTCGATCAGAGGCGCGTATTGTTGACATGCGCCAGTGTGATCAACTTGTACTGTGGAGATATGCGCCTATTGATCGGCGAGCATTTTTATGTATGCTTGTTGATCAGCACACTTTGTTGGGATGTACCGGTTGATCCGCGCATAGTGCTGATATGTGCCTGTTGATAGGCGCAGTCTGCAGATATGCGCCTGCTGATATGCGCACACTGCTAAAATACGCCTGTTGATAGGCACATACTGCTGATAGATTCTGCTAACTTTTCCTATTTTGTTAATATTTGCAGGGATTCGGCTAGCAAGCTTCTTCAGGACTGGCATTGGTGATTTGGATGTTGCAGAGGGCATTCTTCTGACACTCACATCAGACAGCTCATGTGGTTCTGACACTCAAATTAGACAGCTCAGAACTCTTCATGTTTAAGAAGGGTCTTTCTCAGTTGGTAGGAAGAGCCTATATACATGAGAGTTGGATGGTGGAGACGCAGAACTAGGAATTGTATCATAAGGGTGATTTCATTCCTAGTTCCCTGGCGGGTTGTCTTCTCTCCACCAGTTGTATTGACAGTAGCTCATCTTTGGGCTGCTGCACTCTGGGGTTCTCCTCTCGTCTTTCTGAGAGAGAAGACCAGAGTTGATTCCATTGTCTGGCTCGTTGCTTCAGGTCGAGACGACAAGGAATTGCCACCAACAAATAAGAAGATCCAAAGATGTAATAGACCTTCATTATCAATGGGAAGATCCAAAGATGTAATAGACCTTCATTAGAATGGAAATCAGAGATGTAATAGATTTTCATCAAGATGTATCTATGCTTTTTAAAGAAGGAATAAAAAAATGATTGTCTCATTATTCTCCTTTTTATAATTCAATTTTGATATGCTGACATAGATAACAGAATGCAGAGAGAATGCGAATGTGGCAAGTTGTTTGACGTGGCTATTTGGAATTCAGAGACATGGATTCTCATTATAATAAATGAATGAGTAATAGTCACTTCGATTTTTAAGGGAGAGACATTGAATGAATGAATGGTCGTTCAAACTCTCGAGGAAAAGAATAAATGAGTGAATAGTCACGTCAGTTTCAGAGAAGGGACAATGAATGGTCAGTTATAAATGAATGAACAGTTATAAATGAACGAACAGTTGCGCTTTTTTTCTCCAAAAGTTGCATCTGTTCTCGAGGCCGATTATCTAGTTGTTTTGCCTATAAATAGAACAAAACTTTTGTAGATATTGATAATCTCTTTATATAAATAGAACAAAACTTTTATAGATATTGATAATCTCTTTACTTTCTGTACAAAAATATCTTCCAAAGATTTACTTGCTCCGAAGATCGAAGAAGAAACCGAGATGCCCCTACTGAGCTTCCCGTGCCTTCTCGAAAAGAAAGAGGCGAAGGCTCAACTGTTCCTCCTACCAGGACAGGATTTGATCTCCAAGTTAGTGGAACCTGGGAAGACTGCCGAAGAAGAAGCATTAAGGATGGCTGCCTGCAAGTTTCTTGTGAGTTCAGATAATAAGATGTTTGAACTGTTGGCAAACTATGTATTTAATTATGAAGGATCAGGGCCTCCTCCCCGTCCTTAATATTTATGTAATTCCATGAATAAAATGAACTTTTATTTACATCATGTTTTTGAAATAAAGTATATTTTGTCTTTATACATAATATTTCTTGAGAAACTTGACATTGATAGGCATCATAGCAACTCTGCCATCCATATCTGTTAATTGATATGTTCCATTTGAGAAAACTTTGTTTACCACATACGGCCCTTCCTATTTTGCCTCGAACTTGCCTTTGCTCATATGTGTCATAGTCATAGGACGTCTGACTGTAAGGACTAACTTGCCTTCCTGAAATGTTCGTACTCTGACTTTGCGATTGAAAGCTTTTGAAATCTGGGCTTGATAAAGTTCGATATGTTGTTGAGCTAATAACCTTTTCTCGTCGAGCGCCTCCAATTCCTGAAGCCGAAGACGATCATTATTTTCTGTAGTAAGCTCATTAGCAATGACGATTCTCAATGATAGAATTTGAATTTCCAGGGGTAGGACAACTTCACATCCATATACTAGAGAAAAAGGTATGCAACCTGTAGGATTACGGACAGTAGTGCGATATGCCCATAAACATTCTCGAAGTTTATCACTCCAATTACATTTATTGATAGAGACAAACTTTTTGAGGAGTTTGATAATGGTCTTGTTGAATGCTTTAGCCAATCCGTTAGCCGTAGGATTATAGGCCGTAGAGGCAATATTATCGATTCTGTTGTCATCACAGAACCTATTAAACTTCTGGCTGATGAATTGCGGTCCATTATCATGGATGATTCGGAGGAACACCAAATCTGTATATCACATGATGTTTGATGAAGTTGATGGTGCTACTAGTTTTTACTTCACCAAAGGTATAGCTTCTGCCCACTTAGAGAAATAATCGGTTATAGCTAAGATGAACCGATGTCCTTTAGATGAAGGAGGATTGATAGGGCCAATTATATCCATGCCCCAAGCTTCAAAAGGCCATAAGGCAGCAGTCGGATGAAGAAATTCCGATGGTTGGTGAATGAAATCTGTATGAATCTGACATGCACGACATTTTCTTGCATAGTCAATAGCATCTGATACCATAGAGGGCCAGTAGTAGCCCATACGTCGAATACGATCCTGTAGTTTAGGACTAGGCTGATGTGCTCCAAACACCATCATGAGCTTCACGTAATATCTGCTTTGCTTCATCACCAGCGAGACACCTCAAGAGTAATCCATCAAAAGTTCTTCGATAGAGTGTTTTGTAGTATGATTATAATAGAATCGAAGCGATCGACGACGGATACTTGTAGCTTCTTTAGGATCTTCTGGCAAGATATCATGCACTGCAAAATCAATGAAAGGTGCTCTCCAGTCCTCGCTAATGATATTGACTTCAGTTAGGTTGCTGAATTCAATGTTGTGGTTGTTTTCAACACAGAGTAGTTCTCTATTAGAGATAACAACCATCTGTTTCTTTTGACTGGTACTGCCAATACCGGAGCTAGGTTAGCTAAGGTATCAGCTTCTGTATTGCATGCCCGACGTACATGTTCGATGAAAAATCCTTTGAACGAAGAAGCTATCTTGGTTGCTGCTTCATGGTATGGTACTAAATCTTGATGTCGGACTTTATATATGCCTCTAACCTAATTAACAATCAGCTTAGAGTCGCCATATACTTTGAGATATTCAACACCCAGTTGTTTAGCCAATTGGAGTCCAATGAGCAAGGCATTGTATTCTGCCACATTGTTAGAGCATGACTCGTCTAAAGAATAGGCCCTTTGAATAGTTAATCCATCAGATGAAACAAGAATAATTCCAACTCCAGCCACAAGGGTACCTCCAGGTCCAATTCTAGAAGCTCCATCAAAGAACAACCTCCAGGTAGGAAATTCTTCTGAGATCATATTTGATTCTAATGTTTCATCCGGAATCTCATCATAGAGTTTAGATGTCTCAGGGACAGGATAGCTGCTAAGAAGTTGGCAAGTGCTTGGCCTTTCACAGACCTTTGAGGAACATAAACCATATATTGTGCTAATAATATGGCCCATGTGGCAAGCCTATAATTGAGTGTACTTGGCTTCTTCATTAAGACTCGAAGAGGATTGACTCGGGATATGACATGAATAGTTTGTCCTATGATGTAATGTCTTGTCTTCTGAACAACAAACATTAAGGCTAAACATTCCTTCTCTACGGACTATAACAATGTTCAGCTCCAATCATCGTTCGGCTAAGATAGTAGATGGCTTGCTCATGACCTTTCTTGTTCTTTTGAGCCAGCAAAGCTCCTAATGAATCCATTTCCCGGACATACATTAAGAAGGGTATTCCTGAAATCGGTGGTACAAGAACCGGTGGACTCATTAAATACTGCTTTATGTCATCAAATGCTCGTTGACATTCTTCTGTCCAAACGAAAGATACACCTTTCTTCATTAACTGAGTACATGGTCTGCAACGTCCAGATAAATTTGAAATGAACCGCCTGATGTACGCAAGTCGACCTTGGAATCCTCGTAGCTCTTTTAGGTTGCGTGGAGGACGCATCTCTTGAGTGGCTTTGATCTTCTCGGGATCAACGTATATACCCTTAGAGGTAATGACGAAGCCGAGAAATTTGCCACTAGAGGCACCCAAGAAAGACTTGGTGGGGTTCATTTTAGGTTGATGCTGACGCATTAGATTGAAGATGGTTCTTAAATCTTGAATGTGATCTTTCTTGAGACGACTTTTGACAGCAATATCGTCAAAACGGCATGACTGTATAACAGTATATTCCACGAGGAGTACGAAACAAAGTATGTTTCTCATCTTCAGGATTCATCCGGATTTGATTATATCCAGAAAACCCATCCATGAAAGAAATTCGTTCGAATCTACATGTATTGTCGATCATGACATCAGTAATTGGGAGAGAGAACTCGTCTTTAGGGCAAGCATCATTGAGATCCCAAAAGTCTATGCAAACTCGAACCTTTTCGGCCTTCTTCAAAACTGGTACGACGTTGGATACCCAGTCAGGATGATGTTCTTCTCTGATAAAACCGCAAGCTATAAGCTTTTTTACTTCATCATCAACTGCATCCATCATTTCAGGCTTGAATTGTCGTTGTTGTTGTTTGACCGGCTTGGCATTCGGTAGGATGTTAAGCTTATGAGTCGCAACTTGAGGATCTAATCCAGGCATATCCTCGTAACTCCAGGCGAAGACATCAATATATTCACGAATAAGATGAATTAATTCTTGTTTATCATCCTCTAGGAGATTTTTGCTAATAAAGATTGGTCGTGATACACCTCTCCAATATCGATCTGGACTAGTTGATCCTCAGTAGGTAGTTCTCGTTGTTCGAAATAAAGTTCCCACTGATTGTCCATCTTTTGTGCCCAAGGGTCCACTTCAGGAGCTTTTTCAATGTCATCTTCATCTTCTTCCGAGAATTCGGTGGACACCATGTTAGAAGATACTGTTATCGATGAACATGACCAATGCTGGTATCAGAATCCCATAAGATAGAATCAGAAGAGTTTGAACGTTTTTCTTCATCCGATTCAGAAGGTTCTGGAGTTGGAAGTGGTGACGTATAACCTAGTCCTCGTTTCGTTTTACCGTGGTATTGTTGTCATTTTCCTTTTGGAACAGCAATACGAAGAGGAGTTCGCCTTCCTTTACCATTGTTGAGGCCTGTTCTAAAATCATAGCCCATTTTACGGATGATGGCTTTGGATTGTGGACTATAGCGTCGTAATTGTAGCCTTCCTGTATCATCTATTATCATTATAGAGCATGATTTTTGGTTCCTCTCTTTTGTTGAAGAATATAGGCTTTTCATCTTTCTTTCGAGACGGTACTAAGAAGTACGACTCTTGTATTGAATCTAATGATACCACATTTCGCAGAGATGATACGACTTCTATTGTAAGTGATTTAAAGTTATCTAGCATAACCAAATAACACTGAGTATAGTAAGAGACATCAGTATACTGCAAAGGAGATGCTTTATTGATTTTTATACCATTATTTTGCAATAGGGACTTTAGCCTTAGCAGGCTTAGTCAAATTGATGACAAGAGGAGGAGAAGAAGAACGAGAAGGAGGGGGAGCTTCTTGCGACGAAGATCGATTACAAGCGGCTCAGAAGAGGTAAGCTCCCTTTGTTCCCGACTATCATCCTTGGGCTGCTTCTCATGAGAAGGAAGATAGATAGTCAGTGGTTTGGAAGACTGAGAACATGAGGTGCGTCCTTTGACCGGGATCACCAGAGTATCATTTGGCACACTCTTCTGTTCTTCATTCGTGTCCATTGCTAGTACCACCTTCATGAATTCTTCCTTGCACATGCGAGAATCCTTGCAGTATGCTTCAACCTTGAAAGGATTTAGATCTGCAACCTTTTTGGACTTCTCCATTAGCATCCACATATTTGAAACATTGGTGGAGCGTAGAGGGTACAATATTGTGTTTATGGAGGAATGGCCTTCCCAACAAAGTGTTGTATGAGCTGATTGTCAATAACATAGAAAGTTACCTTTGTACGAAGATTGCCAATTTGAAGTTTAGGCGTCTCTTTCCAAAGGTTCACTTTTCC
>JANAVB010015163.1:0-50496 GCA_029216955.1 Iris pallida | reverse complement strand
GGAGATAAATACTAGCCGGTTAAAGCAACTCACCAAGATGAATCTTATTCGAGAGAAGGAGGGACTTCACGCAACGATCATGCACCGCCTATGCGTCCTTCTACATTGGCGCCAACATTTGATTAGCATACTTCGATCTCTTTCTCTCGAAATTCAGAATGAATGCACAATACGATGAAAGCGAACAATGAAAACCAATCATCGAAAACCAACACGAAATTGCATTCATCAAAACTAAGCAGCGAAAGAAAACATCCGACAAAACTCTTGGATTCATTTCAATAGAAGCCGTCCATTAATTGGAAAGGTTCATTGCATTTCATCCGTGTTCAATCGATACCGGCAAAGGTTTTCCCAAATACTCAGTTCAAGACTGAGTCAGCAACCCGTGGGTATTATATAGTGGACCGCGAGGAGCGGGGCACTACATAATAACCCACTGAGAAAAAGTTTTATTCTCAAAACTTAAAGAATAAGCTCACCTCCAACACGATCCTGATCTTGATCAAGTAAGGTGGACAAATTGAAAACATGAGGATTCTGCAGCTGTTGATTGTGCAGGTTGTCTCTAATTGGTGGTGGGTCCCTCAATGGCCCGCGCTCCTCAGTATTCTCATTTCGATTCTGTGTTGCGGGATGCTTATTCTGACAGTGTCGGGAAATGTGGCCCTTCTGGCCGCAGTTGAAGTACTCCCCATTGGCAATATGGCACTTCTCTCTCGTATGCCCTTTTTGCCGCAGAAATTGCACTCTGGACTACGGTTTTGCTCTCCATCAGTTTTCTTTTCCCCGTCGTGATATCTTTTTGTAGGCTTATTGCGGCCGGTTTAAACTTTCGCTGATGCCTTTCTCAGGCTAAATTGTTCCACTTGCACTGCCGCCTCAAAGGCTTGGGGATATGATTCACATTCCCGGTTCAGCATACCGAATTGAATGTAGTCGTTCAGGCCTTGTATGTATCAATTTATGCGAGCTATCTCAGTTGGTATCATTACACTAGCAAATGTGGCCAGCTTAGCAAATTCATATTCATAGTCCTGTACAGACATGCTCCCTTGTTTCAGTGACATGAATTCATTCTCCATTTTCTGACTTATAGCGGGAGACAGATATTGCTCCAAAAATGATTTCTTGAACGAGGCCCAAGGAATCTTTCCACCCCTAGCAGTTGCGAGCAGTGCCAGCTTTTTTACTTTCCACCAATCTTTTGCTCGTAATCATAGTTGCAAAGCGGCACAAACTACCTTATTGCTACTCAGAACTCCTATGAATGCGAACAGACTTTCCATTTTATCGATCCAGTCCATCACCTTATCTAGTGATGTCTTGCCCTCAAATTTTGGAGGTTTTGCATCCAAGATGTCCTTTGGCCTAAAGGAAGAGTGCCGGTGCGCAGGCTGGGGCTCGTCACCATCCATGGGCCTAATCTCGGGAGTGCCAGTTGGATTGTTCGTTGCGGTGGTATCACGATTGCCCGCTAGCGAAGATACGATTTGGGCCAAGGCATCCAACTGCTTCTGTTGCGCCATGCTACACTCAGCTTGTTTCTGCTGAGTTTCCATTTGGGCCTGTTGCGCCAGGCTACGCTCCTCAGCTTCCTGCCGCTGAATTTCCATCATGGCCAAAATCCTTTCTACTGGGTCGGTCGAGCCATATGGTCGAGGAGCTATTTCTCTACAAAAGAGTGTAATTTCTATTAGTCTCATAAAATATTATGGACTTATGGTATGGGACATTGGTTTTCATAACTCAAAATCGAGACCTTTGAAAGCCATCAAAATACTTTATATTTTTCGAAATTGATATTTGAAGAGGCCAAGGACGTAAAGCCGTGCTCTGATACCACTTTGTCACGCCCCGATCCCGCTAGGGTCGTTCATCCTCGCTTTGATCCATACGGGATCGTTCGTCCTCGCTAAGGCGTGATGCCATACAAGCCTAAATTGCGCTTGCACAAGGCCTGTACCTGCACAAAACAACTAGATAAAGCAAAACACACGCACACAGCATATATAACAGAAAACCAAATACAGGACACAAAGATTTGAAATGAAAATATTCTTTTAATCATAACTTGATAGGATTACAAAGTACAAAGCTTGCGACTCAAAATGCCATAGTTTTGCTTACATATCTCTCTCTTGGAAACTCTTTTCAAAATAGTCACAGTACCCATATATCATATCCCTTTATTACATAGTCGAAAATAAAAAGACCTTCAAAGGAAACTTGCAACTTAACTGGAAATGAAAAGTAGCTTCGAGGCAATCCACAATCTCTACTGGGATGGACGAGCTTTAACGCCTTACTTGAAATCCCCCTGTCTCCTTGTTAGCTGAAAAGGTTGCCCACAATGTGGGTCAGTACACATCTTGTACTGGCGAGCGACTTTTGGCCGAACTCACAAATATCTGCACTAAGTCAACATGTGAAACTAGCATACATTTATTATGTGATTTTTCTACTTGTCTAGGTTCTTTTTAACAATTCATAAGAAACATGATAGTAGAAACATTCCATAACCATCTTACCCACGCCGACAGTCATCCCTGCACAAAACAGGTTAGCACAATTTGCATATATAAAGCATACTTACTTTCCGATCCTGCATGTTAGGTTTGCAATAAATCCCACTATATGCATGAACCTAACTACATGGTGGCCCATGGGTTATTTCCCATGATCAACAGTTGGGACATACAAGCCCATCTCACTGATAGACATAATACCCCCCCTAATCGCGAGGTTTCTTTTACCTCAGGGTGCTCATCTCTCCTAGGCCGACCGATCCCCAGCGCCCCAGAAACCGGTCGAGAGACCATACCTTGTGCACAAGTTGTCCTAAGCCAAATGCACGAGATGCATTCTATCAGATAAAATATTTCATTGCATATTGAACAACCGGCATCTGATTTCGATTGTTCTCTTCGATAGGGACACGATTCCATTCTTTTTTTCGATCGATCTCAAACCAATTAAGGTTTTCTATAACATATCTTGTGATCTTTGGAAACCTATAAGCAATCATATTGAGCAAGTAGAGCAACAGTTCTATTTAGCAAGCAATCCAGTTCATTTATCTTCTTTTATCTTTTGTTATTGTGGTATCGTTGAACAGAGGGATGAGGCAACAGAGTGGACTTGAGATCATTTTTATTAGGACGTGGAGATAAATGCTAGCCCGGTTAAAGAAACTCACCAAGATGAATCTTATTCGAGAGAAGGAGGGACTTCACACAACGATCATATGCCGCCTATGTGTCCTCCTGTATTGGCACCAACATTTGATTAGCATACTTCGGTCTCTTTCTCTCGAGATTCGGAATGAATACGCAATGCGATGAAAGCGAACAATGAAAACCAATCATCGAAAACCAACATGAAAACACATTCATCAAAACCAAGCAGCGAAGGAAAACCTCCAACATAACTCTTGGATTCATTTCAATAGAAGCGATCTATTAATTGGAAAGGTTCATTACATTTCATCCGTGATCAATCGATACCGACAAAGGTTTCCCCAAATACTCAGTTCAAGACCGAGTCAACAAGCCGTGGGTATTACATAGTGGACCGCGAGGAGCGGGGCACTACAAGTGATCTCCAGACAGTGGTCACCTGCTATGTCATCGATGCCAACAAATCCTGCAATGTCTTGTTGGGATGTCCGTGGATACATGAGTACATTGTCGTGTCGTCCGCCCTCCACCAGTACATGAAATATGTAGCTGGTAACGTCATCGTCAGAACAGAGTTTGCGGATGGCGATCCCTTCAGAGGAATTGAGTCATACTTCACGGACGTTGATCTATACAAGAAGCTCTACTTGGATGATGATGCCAATGATGCTGATGACGAAGCAGAAGCCGAGGCAGAGGCCGAAGCAGTGACTGAAGAGCCATTAAGAGTACGGCTCAAAGGAAAACCTCTCCAGGTGTCAGCTCCTCTTGTGGCTAAGCTGCACGGAAAGGCTCCAACTCCCCTGGTCGTCAAACTCCCAGGCAGGGCTCAGGAGCCTATCAGAGTCAGACAACCACAAAGGTCCCTGGAAGCTTCCTGCAAGGACGTCAGCTCCACTGGTGGCCAAGATACGGCGAAAGGGTTTCACACCTCCTCCGAAGGCTGTTCTAGTTCTCATTGATGAAGGACTGGGGGATTATATATCTGCCTATACTGAGGCACCTTCACTAGATGATGTAATCACATAGGATAAAATTCCCTATTTTATCAATAAAAGGCTACCTTTGAACTACATAATCTTCCACATTGGAATGCTATGTATGCTCTAGATAATGCCTTAGGATCGTTGCAAACACAAGTAACGACTGTCAATAACGTAAATTGTATCATCCCGTACCGAGGAGTCAGTTATATAGTTCAATCCAAGAAAGAGGACGAAAAACCTATCATCTTTCGCAAAGTGGAACGTCATCAAGACCTCCCTCCAGTCGAACCAGAGTCCGATAGTGGCAAAATGCAAATATACCGTTTTACAAATCAAGCAAAGTATCTCATCCAAAAGATAGGCTACGACTTTCATAGCGGTAGAGGCTTGAACTACGACAAAGGTCGACGCCTTCTCTTACGACTTCCTGTTCCAAAGGGGAACCCTTAAGAGTACTACCACCGTACTCGACGGGGGGTGGGCTACGTTACGCCTCTGACAACCCCAGAGAGTTCGAAAACTGAGACTGAGATGCATTCTCAATCGTCTGAAGCTTCCACTTGGGACTCTGACACCAGCATCGACCCAATCTTTAAGAATGTATTGTCGGCTAACATGACATCCGCACATCCTCTCGAAGAAGATGACGACGAAACATTGGAGTTCTTCGAAGAAGAACCCGGGGCTCAATGTCTAGGATCTCAATGGAAATCTCGCTTTGAATAACGGGAACCTCCCACCGAAGATGTAGTCGAACAAATCGACTTGGGGATGAATCCTTGCCCAAACCCATCTTCATCAGCAAAAGCCCGTCAGAAGATGATCGAGAATCCTTGGTACAACTTATCAAGAAATACATCGACATCTTTGCATGGAGCTATGAAGACATGCCAGGGTTGGGTCCACAAGTCGCAATGCATAGACTTAATATCTTACCTAATGCTAAGCCTGTCAACATCGATGCTTCTGCCCCAATATCATGGATGCCATTGAGAAAGAAGTGAAAAAACTCATAACAAGTGGGTTTATTTGCGAAGAACGACACCCTGATTGGGTGGCCAACATCGTTCCCGTTACTAAGAAGAAAAGATTCGGGTCTGCATAGACTTCTGAGACCTCAATTCTGCTTGTCCGAAGGATGAGTTTTTTCTTTCGATCACCGACGTAATGATTGACAACACATGTGGCTTTGAACGCATGTCCTTCATGGATGGGTATTCAGGCTATAATCAGATCAAGGTGTTCCCGGACGACGAAAAGCACACGTCGTTCAGAACTCCAAAGGGGGATTATTGTTATACAGTGATGCCCTTCAGATTAAAGAATGCATGTGCAACATACCAGCGAGCTATGAGCACCATCTTCTGAAAAATCTTCGTAAAATAGTCGAATGTTATATTGATGACATCGCTGTTAAAAGTCACTCTCGGGGCGACCACCTGCAGTATCTGAGGACAGTCTTCGATCTCATACGGGCACATCAACTCAAGATGAACCCAGCTAAATCCTTCCTCAGGGTTTCTAGCGGTAAAATCTTGGGTTTCATTATCACCGTTAAGGGCATCCACATTGACCCAGAAAAGACTAAGGCTATCCTTGACATGCGCCCTTCGAAGAATCTAAGAGAACTTCGAGGCCTATAGGGACGTCTCGCATATATCAGAAGATTTATTGCAAATCTTTCTGGACGATGCCAACTCTTCACCAAGCTTATGAAGAAGGAAGTTTCCTACATTGGGCCGAAGAATGCCAGAAGGCGCTTGACGACATCAAGGCTTACCTAACGAACCTGTAAGCCCACTTCTCGATTTTTTTAAAATTATTATTTGATTATGAATTACCATATGGCCATTTGGGATTATTTTTGGGACCCAGTATTTTATTTAGGTTCTAGAACCTCAAAAACTATTTTCTAATTTTTTTGGATTTTATTGTTATTTTCTGGAATTAGTTTGATAATAAAATATAGGAAAAACCTATTTTCTAGGACTTCTGGAATTTATTGTGCTAGCCTAAGAGCAAATATTTTTTTTGGGTTCATTACGCTATTTTATATTTTCTAGAATTTTTCTATAATTTTTGGGAGTATTTAAGTATTTATTTATTAAGGTTTATATATTTTTAAAGGCTTCCAATATTTATTATGAGGCTATTTGGAACTAATATGAGGGAAAGCATTTTATTTATATTCTAGAAGGTTAAATATATTTTCTATCATTTTCTAGAATTTTTTTGGAATTTTTAGAATTTTATTTGAGTTTAGCTCTCAAATGATTTTTAAATTATTTTCTGAATTTAAATCAGCATTTATCCAGTTAGCAGGCCAATCAGCATCCAGTCAGCGCCCCCTAGCCCACCTGCCGGCGCCAGAATGAGTCAGCACCGCCTCTCTCTCTCTCTATATATATGTTATTAATTCACGAAAACCTAGAAATTTTTGCCGCCCTTTTGAGAGAGTTCTAGTAGAGATCTCGACTTCCCGAGGCGATTGCCGTCAACCCCGACGTGATTTTTGTGTGCCGTTTTTTTGTTGGATTCGTCTCGAGGTAAACTATTGAATATATAATTTATTTTTGTATATATTATTCTGAAATTTTTGGAAATTTCGTAGAGTGCTAGTTGTCCAAAATTTGACACGTTTCGGTGTTTTCGAGATTTCGGGAGAACCAGAAATCGAAATCACAATCCGTTTAAAGTTTCAGAAAGCTAACACAGAGGTCTACAACATATATGTTTTCCAGATTTTGTTCATCTAGTATTTTATTTATTCTGTAGAACTCAGAATTGATCGGTTGATCACTATTTTGGTCACGATTAGCCATAACGGCGGTATCTTTTGACCAAAGCGTGATTTTGCAGCACGGTTGATTCCAGCGCACTCATGGTGCTGAAATCTACCAAGGTAAACTTTCAAAATCTAGAGTTCACAACGTTTGACTAGATAGTCAACGGCACGCCTCGATTTGCGTGTCATAGTTTCCAAAAATTGGAAACATGACTTTGGATGGCCAAACTTGCATGTTTAGATTATATTTAGTAGGTTAAATGATGTTTTTAAGTAATTTATTCTAGAATTAATTATTATTAAATTAGTAACCCAACTAGTCACTATTCCATGAATTTAGAACTAGAATATTAGAATTGATTTCTGGTTTTCGTGCACGGTTCGTGGTGCGATATGTGTTAGGTTGACAGCTTCTAAATTGGCAACTCCCTCATCCTCAACTTGTGACTACGGTTTGTGCAAGGATTCAGGCAAGTACAATATTGCATTATGTTTTAGTTCATTATAACGTTTTCTCTATCGTTTTCTTGTTTAATATCCCATTGAGACAATGCTTGATATTCCATGGACACACGATTGTGACACCATAGTTATTGTATCCTTCTTAGTGTAACATTAACCGTTATTGATTGTTAGAGAGTCGAGAGGAAAAACTCGGTAAGTACGTGAACAAACCCAAATATTTTGATTGTGGATAGCTAAGTCATACACCCCACGTATGAGTTAGTCGTACCCTATTATTGTGGATAGCCATCATATGATGTGCCGTATTAGCCCAGCCGTTCACGTATTAAAAGGTATTTCACACACACATAGTTGTTCCTATTTTTTCTTTATCTAGCTCTAGTTCATATCTTTTGTTAGTTTATATCTTGTTAGAACATACATAGCTAGTTATATCTGCTAGTTCATATCTTGATAGTTTATCTTGATAGTTCATTTCCTGTTAGTTCATCTCTTGCTAGATCTTTATATACCCTTGTCATCAATGTTTCTCGTTGTTCTAACTTATTTTGGACTAACAACATTAATTGCAATATGGTTGTACTCTGCTCCTTTCCTGACTGGATCGTTGTTATAGGTGAGGTTGACGTGCCCACTCTTGCGCTATGGACCATACGAGGGGGAGATAGAGACTCGAAGGCCAAATCATAGAAGACTAGTTGGTTGTGTGGTAGTTTTCGATAATTGTAAAAGCTTATATTCTTCTTCAAATGTAAAACTCCTAAATTTTGTAAAGTTGATTTAGTTGTTATGAATGAGCAGTTAGCATTTATGAGCACTTTGTTTATTGCGGGCTAGACAGCGTACTACCGTCGATACTGCGGCGTAGGCTTGGCTTGGACACACACTCGTATCCCGAAAAGCGGGTGCGGATCATGACAAGTTTTTTTGGTAGCCCATGCAGGTCGTTTTCACAAAAGATTGCGAACATGTGGTAGTACTTAAGTTAATCGTACTATTACAAGCCTGTGACTAGTATGCTCATTCACAATTAGGATTTATTTGATTTTAGGAGAATGAATAGGACTAGGAGTCCCTTATTCAATTTGACCCTTGGATAGTTAAGGTTGCTAATTAGGCCATGTGATTTAGCCAATGATTTATTGAATTCTATGCCCTATTGGATTAATCGAGAAATTTTCTAGGAGAATATGTTATTTGTTTTGACATGATGGTAGGATCAAAGGTGGGTAAACTATTCGCTTGTTAGGTCTTCCTAGAATTCATGCTCTAATCCTGATAAATTGTTCAAATTTTCTTTTTTCCCTTGTTATTACCTTCATATCGTAAGGTCTGAATTAATTACTTATTTCCGTTTTGGCATATTTTTATAGTTTCTGCCTCTGTTATCCATATATGAATCTCGCGTTAATTGTTTTATTTAACTTTTCCTTCAACTATTTGAATAACCATGAGATAGTGATTAGAATGTTTATAATTCTCCTATCTTTAGATATTTTCTCCCAACCAATCATTATAATTTCAAGACTTGAGACTTATAAAACAGATACCTATACTTTTCCTTGGAACTTGTTTGAAGTTCTAGAAACTCCTTGGAGATTCTTATGGATATAGTTGGAAGATTTTTCGATGACTTACAATGGCAAGGCAGATGCGCACTGTCCCCTTTTATTTAAATTATTGATACTGCGGGTTCACGGCAGCCAGCAGCGCACTGGCGTGGCATGACCACTAAGTTAAAATAATTTCAAGTAAGCGTAGGTTGTCAAATATTACTAAAACTATATCCTAGTTGCATTATTCGATCGTTTGATTTATTATGTCAATATTGGATAGAGTTGATAGAGTGTTCGATACCATATTATATTTGAGTCATGATACCAAGGGGTTTACTGCAGCCAGATGTACACTGGCGGAGCATAAATTTTCGGTAAAGTGACTTCATGTATACATACGATTTTTGAATATTATAAAGACTACATCCTTTCGACATATGACTAATGATTTATTTCTTATTCTTTTCATTTATTTCTTGAACCTTTTTATTATCCTTTTATTTTTGGAATGTTATTTTGCTCCTAGCAATCTTTAAAACCTATTTGATTTTCTTCTGCTTTTCTAATCTTATCTAGATGTTGATTCTTAATCATATCCTCTGAAATTTCGAGGACAAAATTTTTCTAAGGTGGGTAGATTTGTAAGCCCACTTCCCGATTTTTTTTCAATTATTATTTGATTATGAATTACCATATGGCCATTTGGGGTTATTTTTTGGACCCAGTATTTTATTTAGGTTCTAGAACCTCAAAAACTATTTTCTAAATTTTTTTGGATTTTATTGGTATTTTCTGGAATTAGTTTGATAATAAAATATAGGAAAAACCTATTTTCTAGGACTTCTGGAATTTATTGTGCTAGCCTAAGAGCAAATATTGACCCCAAATATTTTTCTAGGGTTCATTACGCATTTTATATTTTCTAGAATTTTTCTATAATTTTTGGGAGTATTTAAGTATTTATTTATTAAGGTTTATATTTTTAAAGGCTTCCAATATTTATATGAGGCTATTTGGAACTAATATGAGGGAAAGCATTTTATTTATATTCTAGAAGGTTAAATATATTTTCTATAATTTTCTATAATTTTCTGAAATTTTTAGAATTTTATTTGAGTTTATTTGGCTCTCAAATGATTTTTAAATTATTTTTTGAATTTAAATCAGCATTTACCCAGTCAGCAGGCCAATCAGCATCCAGTCAGCGCCCCTGGCCCACCTGTCGGCGCCAGAATGAGTCAGCACTGCCTCACTCTCTCTTTTATATATATGTTATTAATTCACGAAAACCTAGAAATTTCAGCTTCCTTTTTGAGAGAGAGTTCTAGGAGAGATCTCGACTTCCCAGGGCGATTGCCGTCAACTCCGACGTGATTTTTGCATGCCATTTTTTTGTTGGATTCATCTTGAGTAAACTTTTGAATATATAATTTATTTCGTATATATTATTCCAAAATTTTTGGAAAATTCGTAGAGTGCTAGTTGTCCAAAATTTGACACGTTTCGGTGTTTTCGAGATTCCGGGAGAACCAAAATCGAAATCATAATCCGTTTAAAGTTTCGGAAAGCTAACACAGAGACGACATATATTTTTTCCAAAAATTATTTCGTTCATCTATTATTTTAGTTATTCTATTGAACTCAGAATTGATCGGTTGATCACCGTTTTGGTCACGATTAGCCATAACGGCGATATCTTTTACCAAAGCGTGATTTTGCGGCACGGTTGATTCCAGCGCACTTATGGTGCTGAAATCTACCAAGTTGCACTTTCAAAATCTAGAGTTCACAGCGTTTGACTAGATAGTCAATGGCACACCTCGATTTACGTGCCATAGTTTCCAAAAATTGGAAACGTGACTTTGGATGGCCAAACTTGCATGCTTAGATTATATTTAGATTATTATTAGGTTAAATGATATTTTTAAGTAATTTATTCCAGAATTAATTATTATTAGATTAGTAACCCAACTAGCCACTATTCCATGAATTTAGAACTAGAACATTAGAATTGATTTATGGTTTTCGTGCACGGTTCGTGGTGCGATATGTGTTATAGGTTGACAGCTCTAGATTGGCAACTCCCTCGTCCTCGACTTGTGACTACGGTTTGTGCAAGGATTCAGGCAAGTATAGTATTGCATTATGTTTTAGTTCATTATAACGTTTTCTCTATCGTTTTCTTGTTTGATATCCCATTGAGACATTGCTTGATATTCCGTGGACACACGATTGTGACACCATAGTTATTGTATCCTTCTTAGTGTAACATTGACCGTTATTGATTGTTAGAGTGTCGGAGGAAAAATACTCGGTAAGTACGTGAACAAACCCAAATATTTTGATTGTGGATAGCTAAGTCATACACCCCACGTATGAGTTAGCCATACCCTATTATTGTGGATAGCCATCGTATGATGTGCCGTATTAGCCCAGTCGTTCACGTATTAAAAGGTATTTCACACACATATAGTTGTTCCTATTTTTCCTTTATCTAGCTCTAGTTCATATCTTGTTAGTACGTACCTTGCTAGTTACATTCTGCTAGTTCATATCTTGATAGTTCATATCCTGTTAGTTCATCTCTTGCTAGATCTTTATATACCCTTGTCATCATTGTTTCTCGTTGTTCTAACTTATTTTGGACTAACAACATTAATTGCAATATGGTTGTACTTTGCTCCTTTCCTGACTGGATCGTTGTTATAGGTGAGGTTGACGTGCCTACTCTTGCGCTATGGACCATACGAGGGGAGATAGAGACTCGAAGGCCAAACCATAGAAGACTAGTTAGTTGTGTGGTAGTTTTCTATAATTGTAAAAGCTTATATTCTTCTTTAAATGTAAAACTCCTAAATTTTGTAAAGTTGATTTAATTGTTATGAATGAGCAGTTAGCATTTATGAGCACTTTGTTTATTGCGGGCTAGACAGCGTACTACCGCCGATACTGTGACGTAGGCTGGGTTTGGACACGCACTCGTATCCCGAAAAGCGGATGCGGATCGTGACAGAACCCTCCAGTCTTGGTAGCGCCAGTAGTGGGTAAACCTTTTTTGCTCTACATCCGCGCAATAGATCATTTTCTCGGCGCCTTACTGGCTCAGAACAATGATATATGCAGGCCATGAACATGCCATTGACTACCTACGCAGGACGATGATTGTGGCCGAACACCGGTATAACCCAGTTGAGAAGGAGTGCCTAGCTTTGGTTTTCGCTATATAGAAGACTTGCCATTATGTGACGGGCCAGGCGATCCATGTCATCTCCAGGGTCAATCCACTCAGGGTCCTCATGACAAAGTTGGGAGCGTTGAACTTTTGATTAGCTACATAAGCAATACTGCTATCACCGTACGATATGGTATTTGTTCCACAAAAAGCTGTCAAGGGACAAATGCTAGCCGATTTCTTAGCCACACACCCAATACCGAAAACATCCAAACTCTATGAGGACATTCCGGATGAGGTATTGGATTCCAATATCGTCGAAGAGAACTCCGTCTGGCGGATGTTCTTCGACGGTGCCTCAAGAATAGGCCCTAAGGGTCAGATCGTTGCAAGAGTGGGGGTAGTCTTGGTTTCTCCAGACAACCTGGTCATCCAGCGTGCCTATTCCCTCATAAAGCCATGCTCCAACAATGTGGCGGAGTACAATGCTCTCATTATCGAACTCCAATTAGCAAGACAACTGGGGGTTGAATACCTCGGGTCCTATGGCGATTTGAAACTCGTCGTCAATCAGGTTCGAGGGCAGTACAAGGTCCGTCATGAAGACCTGCTTCCCTACAACAAAGCGGCCCTGGATATCATCTCTACATTCACCAGGTTCTTCATAAAACATGTGCCTTGGCTACGAAATCTAGAAGTCGATGCTCTGACAGGCCTTGCTACCTCCTTGGCTGCTCCTATCGTGTCTCAACACTTCATCACGGTGATTGGCCAGGAACTGGTGTGCCCAAAAAATATCTTATGCATGTGCCTAACTATGCTATGCAATCAGACACTAATGTGAACGTCAGGGACTGGTGATTTTCATTTATAGACTTTGCAGTCTATGGAATCCTCCCAGATGACCTGAAGGAAGCCGTGTCCGTCAAAAAATGCTCTCTTCGATTCTACTATGATACAACTACCAAAATGCTGTATCGTCGCTCATACGACGAGCTTCTCCTCTGGTGTTTATCAAATGAGGAGGCGATCGAAGCTCTCCGGGAAGCCCATGATGGCATCTGTGGAGCCCACCAACCCTGTTCTAAGCTACAAGATTGACTTTGATGCATGTGCTATTACTGGCCTACCATGATGGCAGACGCTGTTGAGTACGCTAAGAAATTTTGTGCCTGCCAATTGTACGTTGACTTCATCCATCGATCTTCATAGTTCTTACACCCTACAGTCGCCTCTTGGCCATTTGAATCCTGGGGTATGGACATAGTCGGACCAATTACCCATCCGTCATCTAGAGGACATCGCTTTATCTTGGTGATTACCGACTACTCTCTAAGTGGGCAGAAGAGTACCTCTATCAGAGGTAAAGAGCTCGAAGGTGATTAGCTTCATCAAGCATCACGTTATCTATTGCTTCAGGGTACCCCAGAGGATCATCCACAACAATGGTCTACAATTCATAAGCCATGCCTTCAATAGATTCTATAATAAGAATCGTATCTAAAAGTGGCATCAACTGCTTACAATTCGGCGACGAACGGATTGGCCAAAGCCTTCAACAAAATAATTGTCAAACTCCTCAAGAAAGTCCGGTCATCTAACAAATGCACTGGGATGAGAAGTTAGGTGAATGCCTCTGGGCTTACAGTACGACGGTCCAAACTCCGACGGGTAATACCCTATTTTCTTTTGTGTACGGGAGCGAGGCAGTTCTTCCTCTCGAAATCCAGATTCCCTTGTTGTGAGTGCCCATTGTTGACCCAAACTGGATCGCAGTCAACCTAATCTTGATAATTAACAAGACAATATCTGTTATAATCCAACTTGACAGATCAAGCTCCCTCAAGCTCCAAAACAGAACGTCATCACATATCAGTTCAAGACAGACATCATCGACGATTGCTTCGACAGTGCTGCTGTTACTTGTACTCTGAGTCTGTATTTTACTTTTTATTGAGTCTAGGCTATTGTAAGTTGAGTCGCATTGAGTATCTCAACCCTAGACTTAATACCCAAGCTCTACCAAACAAACTCCAAAATCTGCCAAGCCCACTTGAACTTTTTGTCCCATAGGAGACAGAGTTCGGGCCGAACTCTGCCCCACACAGAGTTTGGGCCGAACTTTGCCCCTTAATCTTAGGACCTGATTTTTAGGGCTTGCTGGTTGCTAGTTGTCCAACGGCTAAATATTTGAGTATTTGGGACAGAGTTCTGGCCGAACTCTGCCTCTCTGAACTAGTATAAATAGGCCTTGATTTATCTCATTTGCAATCATCCAATCTTCTCATCTTCTCTTCTCATATAGCCTATACATTCAAGAGCTTATTCTTCTCATCTAACTAGCCACAAAACTTCCCAAGCCCCCAAGGTGCTCAATGCGAGTCAACTAGAAGTTTGTGTGCAAGAGTTTCAAAAGAAGTCACTTGGACAATTCCAAGTTTCGCCATCCGCGAATCTGTAAGAAGTTGGCGTGCTCTTCTGAGTAAAGGCACGTGGTTATATGCTATTTCACAAATAGTGTATTTCAATCCTGAGCTAGAGTTCTTAGGCCTGGACTAGTCCTCTACGAGGGAAACCAGGTTAAAAACTGCTATGTCTGCGTATGCTTCTCTGATCTCTATTTACATTCCGCACTTATACTCTGACTATTATTTCTGTTGGGTGGACTTGAATAGAGTTATTTTTTAATTGGCTATTATTGACACATACTCTATTCACCCTCCTCTAGAGTTGCCTACACGTACTTCAATTGGTATCAGAGCTCTATTCTCTTATATTGGATTAACATCCTAAGAGCTGATCCACGCAACCACACAACCTACCTTTTCCAACTATAGTGAGGGACAGTCCACAAATAGGCCACCCCTATTTAACGGAACTAACTACACCTATTGGAAAACTAGGATGAGTTTTATCTTAAGTCTCTAGACTTTGATCTATGGACCATCATCACGGATGGTTATAAAAAGCCTGCCAGAATAGCTGTCGAGGGAACGCTTGTTGAAAAACCCCACGACAAATATTCCGACCAGGAAAAGAAACAGGTAAGTCTAGGTGCTAGGGCTATTAATGCTCTCTTCTGTCAATAGACAGGACTAAATTCAACAGGGTCTCTACATGCTCCACCTCACACAAAGTATGGAGGCTTCTGGAGGTGACTCATGAAGGAACCACACATGTTAAAGAATCAAAGATCAGTCGTCTGACACAAGAATATGAGGCATTCAAAATGAAGCCAAATGAGACGATTACTCAGATGTTCACCAGATTCCTCGACATCGTCAACCCTCTATCCTCCCTTGGCAAAGTATATTCCAATCATGAGAAGATACGCAAAGTGCTAAGAGGATTGTCGAAGATCTGGAACCCCAAGGTCATAGCAATTATCGAAGGAAATGATCTTACGGCTATGTCACTAGAAACTCTGACGGGTAAGCTGATGACGCATGAGCTTGACCTTAAAGATTTTGAAAAAACTGCTCCAAAAGAAAAAGAAATTGCCTTGAGAGATCATCGCCGAAGAACCATTTCAGAGGAAACAAATGACGACGATTCTGAAGGTGACGATCAAGCACTTATGGTTCGAAATTTCAAGAAGTTCCTACGCTTCAACCGAAGGAAGAAGGAATAAAAAGGCGATGAGGAAGAACCCACCTGCTTCGGATGCAAGAAGATGGGACAAGTCAGAAAAGATTGTCCTGTAGTAAAGAAAGGAAGCAGATACGAAAAGTCGTACAAGAAGCCAACCTCAAGGAAGTATGACAATACTAGCATCTGGCACGAAAGCATGGCCAATGATTCAGACGAAGAAGAAGACTCTTCGCAAGACACAACAAACGTCTGCCTAATGGCAACTTCAGATAAGGTAAATGATTCTTTTGACGACTTTTCTTTTGATGAACTAGGTGATGCCTTTAGTGATCTACTTGAAGACCACAAAAAGGTTATTAACAAATATAAACATGCTAAGGATAAAATCATGGCTCATGAAGCCGAGATCCATAGACTTTCATGCTTATTAGAAAATATTAGAAACACTACACCCATGGAAAATACTGAGGAGGTATCTAAGCTTAAATTAAGCTTACACGATGTCGAATCTCTTATTGAGAAGCAAACACATGATATTACTGCTTTAAATAAAGAACTTGCTGAAGAGAAAAATAAGTACAAGATTGCTACTGGTAGAATAAATGGTCTTACTGCTAAATGTGATGAGTTGCATGCTGCCTCTAAGAAATTAGATATTAGACTGGGTAAACAGATTCAACCTCAAACTCAGTCTCATAATCACAACACTTACACTAAACACTAGACGGCTCAACACAAGAGAGCACTTCATTGCAAGAACACTCATCCACACACCACACAAAAACATGCCTTTATGTACACCTACTCCCATGCAGCATGTAAAACTCACACACGTAGTTATCATCATCCTGCTGCTACACGTAATAATTATCATCATCCTGTTAACATACACAGTTATTATCATCATCCTACTACTTCACGTAGTTATCATCATCCTACACCGACATATAGACATCACTATCATCCTGCACCCAATACCAATATGCATGCTACATGTACTTAATGTGGTTTATATGGACACATATCACCACAATGTAGAATTAGAAAATTAGTTGATATTAATCTATATGCATGGGTACCGAAGACTAACTTTTCAGGACCCACAAGAATCTGGGTACCAAAGGTCACATCTACTCATGGTGTAGGTGGACTTTCCTTCTCAAACTAGAAGCAAATGGATTCTCGATAGTGGGTGCTCGCGACATATGACTAGAGATGCTAATCTATTCGCAACATTATCGATGAAAAGGGAAGGATATGTATCCTTCGGCAACAATCTGAAAGGCTATATCATAGGTAATGGTACAATTGGTTATCCTTCTTCTCCCATTATTAAGGATGTCTATTTAGTGACCGAGTTAAAGCATAACCTACTCAGCATTAGTCATCTTGTTGATCATGGATATGATATTAACTTCGGTAAAACTAAATGCTTTATCTATGATAGATCATCTGGAAACATCGCTTTCGAAGGGATAAGAGAAGATAACATATATTTTTCTATCTATCTAGAGATACTAATAGTGCAAGTAGATGCCTTTACGCCCACAAAGATGAAAGGTTATTATGGCATCAGCATCTTGGTCATGCTAACATGGACACCATATCGAGACTATCTACCAAGAAGCTAGTAAGAGGATTGCCTGAAATAACATTCAAAAAGGACACGGTATGTGCCGAATGTGAAAAGAATAAGGCTACCAAATATTCTTTTAAATCCATCAACACTGTAAGTACCACTCGACCGTTGCAATTACTCCATATAGATTTATTTAGTCCTAGTAGAGTAGCCAGTCTTGGCGGGAAACTCTATGCATTCATTATTGTTGATGACTTTTCAAGATTCACTTGGGTTTTCTTTCTTGCAAATAAAAGTGATACCATTTCAGTTTTCAAAGTTTTTGCTAAAAAGGTCCAAAACGAAAAAGGCTACATGATTACTCGTATCCAAAGTGATCATGGTAGCGAATTTGAAAATTCTGTTTTTAAAAAATTTTGTGATTTAAATGGCTTTAATCATGAGTTTTCTTGTCCTAGAACTCCTCAACAAAATGGTGTTGTGGAGCGAAAGAATAGGACTCTTGGCGATATGGCTAGAGTCATGCTGAATCAATTTTCTCTTTCGAAATATTTTCGGGCAGAAGCTGTCAGCACAGCGTGCCATATTTTGAATAGGGTTTTGATTCGACCTATTTTGAAGAAAACATCCAATGAGCTTTGGTTTGGTAGAACTCCAAATGTTTCTTATTTTTGAGTATTTGGCTGTCGCTGGTTTATCCTAAATACCAAAGACAACTTAGGCAAGTTTGATGCCAAAGCTGACGAAGGTATTCTTCTTGGTTATGCTGCCAAGAGTGGGATATAGAGTGTTCAATAAACGCTCCATGATTGTTGAAGAATCAACTAACGTAACTTTTGATGAGGATAATAATACAGCTATCATTCCCGATGATGATGAACCATCAACTTCCACTCTTGTGGATACACCACCTGAAACCAGTTCTCTGGAGAGCTTACCAAAGAAGTTCCAATTCAAACCTTCATATCCAGAAAACTTGGTAATAGGTGAGGTATCGAAAGGTGTAACTACTCGATCTTCTTTAAGAGATTCTATTGCTAGTACTGCTTTTATTTCTCAAATTAAACCTAAAAATATTTTAAAAGCTTTTAAAGATGAATTTTGGATATCTGCAATGCAAGAAGAACTCACCCAATTCGAACAAAATCAGGTTTGGAAACTTGTTCCTAGACCTGCTGATCATTCAATCATTGGTACCAAATGGGTTTTTCGTTACAAAGTTAATGAGGACGGTTCGGTCACTCGCAACAAGGCTCGTCTCGTAGCTCAAGGATACAACCAAGAGGAGGGTATCGACTACGATGAGATGTATGCTCCTGTTGCACGACTTGAATCTATTCGGATGCTTTGCGCCTTTGCAAATTTCCAAAACTTTAAACTTTTTCAAATGGATGTGAAAAGTGCTTTTCTAAATGGTTTTATTAAAGAAGAGGTTTTTGTCAAGCAACCCCCTGGTTTTGAAAATCACAAATTTCTCGAGCATGTTTTTAAACTTAAGAAAGCTCTTTATGGCCTCAAACAAGCTCCTCGAGCTTGGTATGAACGCCTTAGTACTTTCTTACTTGATAAAGGTTTTTCAAAAGGGAAAATTGACACTACACTTTTTATAAAATCCCTTGATGACACTGTTTTGTTAGTACAAATCTATGTAGATGATATCATATTTGGGTCTACTAGTGAGGGTCTATACAAAGATTTTGCCAAGTGTATGCAGAACGAATTTGAGATGAGCATGATGGGGGAGCTCAACTACTTCCTTGGACTGCAAATCAAACAATACTCGCAAGACGTCTTCATCAGTCAGTCGAAGTATACAAAGGACATGCTGAAAAAGTTCGAGCTTGACAACATCAAACCTATCAGCCCTCGATGGCTACTACAAGAAAGCTGTAACCTGATGAAAGCGGCAAACCGGTCGCAACGTAAGTATCGAGGTATGATTAGTAGTCTATCGTATTTAACTGCTAGTCGTCCCGATATTATGTTTAATGTTTGCTTATGTGCTTGATATCAAGCTAATCCTAAAGAATCACACATGACCGCTGTTAATCGTATCTTTAGATATCTTAAAGGAACGATTACGGTAGGCTTGTGGTATCCTAAAACCACTTCCTTTGACTTAATCAGATATTCCGATGCTTGATTTTGCGGGATGCAAAGTCGACCGTAAGAGTACCAGCGACACGTGTCATTTGTTAGGAAAGGCTTTAGTATCATGGTTTAGCAAGAAGCAGAATTCTGTCGCACTATCCACAATAGAAGCTGAGTATATCGCAGCTGGTCGTTGTTGTGCACAGATTCTGTGGACGAAGCAAACTGTTGAAGACTATAACTTATTATTCAAGCACATACCTATTTTTTGTGATAACACTAGTGCAATAAATTTGACCAAGAACCTAGTATGTCACTCACGCACAAAGCATATAGAGATTAGACATCATTTCTTGCGTGATCATCAACAACACGACACTATTAACTTAGAATTCATTGACACTGAACATCAACTAGCAGATTTCTTTACAAAACCACTAGCCGAAGAGCGCTTCAATTTTCTTCGTCGAGAGTTAGAAATTTTGGATGAAACTGTCGTAAAATAAGTTGTACCTGCATAAATAACGGTTATAACGTATATCATGGTAACATTGCTTTGGGTACAAGCCGAAAGGGCCCTTCTGGCAACAAGGCGTAAAAGCCTAAGCGACATGGTGCACTAGTCTTCGGACTACCGCTAGCTGGGATCTGGCCCCTATAGCTAACCTAAAGCAGTTTCACTGTGATGATCACCGTTTTAAACAATATTTATTATATGGCTACACTATTTTTATGGCTTGTAACATTCAATATTTTAAATTCTTATCAAAACTTTCATATTTTTAAAACCTTTTCTGTTCTGGAGCCAGAGCCACAGAACTCGGGCCGAACTCTGTGTGCTTGCTTCCAGAACCCCCAGCTGCTCCTGGCCATCCAATTTTTTGATCTGACAGCCACGATTTAACCCGACCTGCTGGCCCTAATGCTCATATACCCGAATTCTCTCTCTCACACACATCACTTTTCTCTTCTTCTACCTCCCTCAAAACCCTTGCTCCTCAAACCTTAACCCTAGAAAACTCAAATCTTAGGGCTATCTTTCCCCAAACTCAAGATTTAGGGGGTTTTGGTGGATCTCTTCCATCTCCAACTACTTTTGTGAGGTATAACTCCTATTTTTTTCATCTCTTTCAAATTCATCTTTTCATTATCAATGGCTCCAAAGTTATTTGGTAGAGGAAAGAGGTTGAGAAGTGAGGGAGCATCTTCATCTAAACCTCTTCCTAGTCATCCTTTGTTTAATCCACCACCTCCACCAAATCCCATCACCTACAATGAGCAAATTTTTGTCTCATTGGATGCATCCAATGAGTGGTACACGGACTTTCGCTCACGTAGTGTGTTCCCGGGCCATCCGATAAACTTCACAATATTTTCGGCATATGACACACTTTTTCACGATTTATGCCTAGATGAACTCATCACAACTTCATCTCCTGTCTATCTCAATGCCATACAGATGTTTTACTGTAATTTAACTCATAACGACACTAGGACTTATTCCCGTGTCGCCGGCATTGACATATCTTTTGACGATTTCGAACTTGTCGATTACCTTGACCTCCCAGAACCCAACACTTGGGAAAAACATGTTGATGCCCGACAGTTCCAATTTCCCGGTGATACCACTCTTGAGGGTTTCAAGGATGTGTTGTGTTCTCCTATCGCAAGCTTCGAGCCAAATATCTCAACAACTATTTTATGAACTCCATCGGATCATCTTTTTCTTGATCTTGTCCAAAGCGGGATCCACCGATGAAGTCACTTATCTTAAAATATCGGCTCTATATCATCTTCACTTTTGTCTTCTGTTCAACTTCCCTCGCATGATGATGGACTGGATGATTCGTGCGAGACCGAAACCAAAATCCTTGGTTTATGCCATGTACCTTCCAAAAAAAATTTGTGCCTTCCACATCCCTTTTGATGACTGTTAGTTCCTACCTGCTCCTGCCTCTCTGTCCAAGTCACATAGGACTATTGTTGTTGCCGCATCCTCTGACTCTGATGCTCCTGATGCACCTGAGCCCGAGCCTCCTGCTACTCTTGATTCCATCCATGCGATGTTGCGCGATCGCTTCCGTTTGGAAGACGACCGTTGGACCCAGTTGCACTACCGCACCACCCTTCAGATGAGTACTATCAGCAACTCGCTGCACGACCTCCAGTACACCCTGGCCACCCATCCTACTATGTCGTTCCCTATCGTACGGGACCCTTCTCGCGAAGGTTACCGTATTGAGGACACATGGGTCAGGCAGTTTCTGGACCCGGACGCGGCATTTGTTGACCCTCGTTGCTCTGCCAGCGAACCTTCAGACTCTGCTGGTCCATCCCATGCTCCATGATAGTCGTAGTTTATTACCTACTGATGCTGCTGATGTTAGGCTGTAGTTTCCTTTTGCTTTATGTAGTAGTTTTAAAACTTTGAGTTGTAGTATTTCTATTTCCTTCATGCATTATATTTCTTTCAAAACTATGCACTTTGGGTCAGTATTGAGGTATAAAACTGCTATTACTTTCTCTCTTTATGGTTATGGTTCCTAGTTGTGTGATTGCATGTATTCACTTTGTCTATTTTTATGGGGGAGCCATTATTTCATTTTGCTAACTGACAAAGGGGGAGAATACTTGATATTTGCTTTGGGAATACTTGATATGTGTTTGAGCTTCTATATATATATTATGTTGTGTTTGCTTGGATTAGACGGGGGGAGCCGACATGTTCATCTACGGGAGAGCTATTACCTTTATTCCATGTGTCCAGGTATGAATGTTGCGACATACAAATATCATGTTTTTGTCAATTATCAAAATGGGGGAGATTGTTGACCTAAACTGGATCGCAATCAACCTAATCTTGATAATTAACAAAACAATATCTGTTATAATCCAACTTGACACATCAAGCTCCATCAAGCTCCAAAACAGAACGTCATCACATATCAATTCAAGACAGACATCATCGACAATTGCTTCGACAGTGTTGTTGTTACTTGTACTCTAAGTCTGTATTTTTACTTTTCATTGAGTCTAGGCTATTGTAAGTTGAGTCGCACTGAGTATCTCAACCCGAGACTTAATACCCAAGCTCCACCAAACAAACTCCAAAACCAGCCAAGCCCAAAAAGCCCACTTGAACTTTCTGTCCCCTAGGAGAGAGAGTTCGGGCTGAACTCTGCCCCATACAGAGTTCGGGCCGAACTCTATCCCTTAATTTTAGGACCTAGTTTTTAGGGCTTGCTGGTTTCTAGTTGTCCAACGGCTAAATATTTGAATATTTGGGACAGAGTTCTGGCCGAACTCTGCCTCTCTGAACTAGTATATATAGGCCTTAATTTCTCTCATTTTCAATCATCCAATCTTCTCATCTTCTCTTCTCATATAGCCTATACATTCAAGAGCTTATTCTTCTCATCTACCTAGCCACAAAACTTCCCAAGCCCCTAAGGTGCTCAGTGCGAGTCAACTAGAAGTTTGTGTGCAAGAGTTTCAAAAGAAGTCACTTGGACAATTCCAAGTTTCGCCATCCACAAATTTGTAAGAAGTTGGCGTGCTCTTCTGTGTAAAGGCACGTGGTTGTACATTATTTCACAAATAGTGGATTTCAATCCTAAGCTAGAGTTCTCAGGCCTGGACTAGTCCTCCACGAGGGAAACCAGGTTAAAACTGTTGTGTCTGCGTATGCTTCACTGATCTCCGCACTTATACTCTGACTATTATTTCTGTTGGGTGGACTTGAATAGAGTTATTTTTTAATTGGGTATTATTGACACATACTCTATTCACCTGTAGCTTCCCTTCCCGAAAATTTAGAAATATTTTATTATTATTTATTTTATTTGAATGGTTATTTTTAGATTTTATAAATAATTATTTAGTTTATTATTATGGTAGATGATTTTAGTCATTGTTAGGAATTTGAGTACAAAGTGATTAGAAATCGTGGCACGGACAGTGCAGTAGCGTGCTTTGACAAGTGTATCAGTCCAGGTAGGCATGTAGTGTGTGCAAAGACCCCAAATAGGCATGTTTCAAGTAGATGCATATACTTAATATTTTATTCGTGGGATTGACGAATATTTTATAAATATTTGTTAATTTATATTTATATAATATTTTAATGGTGGCACGATTATTGGTGGGCCTATTACTAGGAGTGCATTGTGTCACCCAAAACTATACAATTATTGGTTATGGTATTTTGTTGTTATTATTACTATTATTAGTATTATTTTATTATTTTTGTACTGTTATTAATATATTGTTCTTACATTATATTATTAGTATTCGTCTATTTCGTTAATTCATTATCAAATGAATTATATATATATATATATATATATATATATATATATATATATATATATATATATATATATATATATATATATATATATATATATATATATATATGTATTAATTGTTACATATATATATAAAATATATATATATATATATATATATATATATATATATATATATATATATATATATATATATATATATATATATATATATATATTTAATATATATATATATATATATATATATGTGTGTGTGTGTGTGTGTGTGTGTGTGTGTGCATATTTATAAACTATATACAAGAAATTATTATTAATATTTTGGTTATGGAATATTTATCCATATACATAGATATGTATTAATTATTACAAGGATATATATATATGGATATATAAATAAATATTAAATATGTGTAATTGTAGGAATATAGAAACATATATTAAATATATGTGAGTATATATGTAAATATTATATACGTGCGTATTTGTATATATATGAACGTATTAAGTAGTATATATACATATATGTGTATATACATATATATAAATAAATTACTACAAATATATGAATAAATTTCTATCTTATATCTAAATAGAAAGAAAAAGAAAAAGAAATAGAAAAACAAAAGGAAAAAGGAAAAGAAAACAATGGATTAATAAAATCTAAATCCCCACAGCCCGCACAGTGCCAGCATAAAACTTCTCCTTTCCCCGCATGTGCAGTAGCACGGGTCAGAGCCAAACCGAGGAACACCCGGCCCAAATATATGTATATATATATATATATATATATATATATATATATATATATATATATATATATATATATATATATATATATATATATATCGTAAACGAGAGAGAGATCGAAAGAATTTCAGCAAACCCTAACCTCAACCTCACCTACGCGCGCCCCCATCCCCCGCGCGCGCGCGTGCGGCCTCCGCGCCACCGCCTTGACGATCGGCCGCTGGCCGGAGGCGAGCAACAGCAGCCTCGCACAGCGGCGCAACAGGGGAACACAGCAACAACCGACCGTAAACACCCACTTTTGAGGCCGACGTTCTCCCTCCTCGGTCGACGAATTTTCGTCTCGATTGCGCAGGTGCGTTCACAATATAACCATCTTTAATTCCCATTAATTAGTTTAAATTCTAGTGACCCGAAACTCGACATGAATCGAGTTGCAGTTGCCAAAAAACCTGTTTGGAAACAGGACATGAAACAGTCCAGACACCCAACTTGACGTCGAATTTCCCACCAATCTATTCTTCGAATCAACAAACTTTCTGAACAGAAGTTAACCCCAACATATAGGGCTAGAAAAGTCCAGTAGGAGGGTTGTGAAGATTTGCCTTGTACAGAGAAATATACAGATGTAAACTTGGTCAAAAACCTGTTTTTCAAAACACAATTTCACGATACGACGTGCGTCCCGCCAATCCAGGCGACGTGGTCACGAACCGAAAGCATCGAAAGGTGCGTATCAGCTTCGTGGACGTGTGGGATTTGACGGAATCAAATTGGTCGCGTGTGCGCGACAAATTTATTGCGTATCCGTCGAAATTCACCGTATCGGCCTCTTTGCAAATTACCTAATTACTTTGTACACGCTCGTCAGATCGGGAGAAAACTTACGCCAACATGACTGTATCATTTTTTTGGTCCTGTATGCCAAGTTTGGTCCAATTATGAGACAGTTGAATCGGACCACCGTTTTACGGGCCCACGATCCGACTCAACGGGCGATTTTGTGCACGGCCGGCCGGAATCCAACTTTGGACATACGGTTGGGTTCGTATCAAAAAACTGGACCTGTTGACATATAGTTTGACGACTTTAGAGACCATAGACTCTGGCACGCTTTTCGGTGCAAAGCGGATCCAACAGCGGACACCGTTTTGACCCGAAATTACCGTTTTGCCCCTGTATCTAGAATTGGACTTAAGGACAGGCGATTCTAGCTAATTTGACTATTCTGATAACGTTGGTAATGTTTATTTCAGCATCTGGAGACTGTTGTATGAGTTTGATTGTTGTGGCTCACTGAGTAGTATTGTATTGTCGGTTTCACCAGCAAAGGACCTCAGGCAAGTGCACTTTCTGATTGTTTTTGATTCATAGTAGTCTTTTCATTTCATGTCTATACATATATCTTGCTACTTGTTGACACGCTCGTCACACAGAGTAGTCGGGAGGGAAAATATCTTAGTAGACATGTGGACTACCCAGAACTAACCCATGAGTCTATTCGTGAATAATAGCAGCTGCACACGACACGTGCAGGGTGCCGGATTTACCCCCTAGCCGTTCACATGTCGAAACGGATATTTCACACCAGATAGGTAGATGTCTTTTATTAATTTTTTCCTTTTCTTCTCCACCGTGCATGTCCTCAGTACTTTCCAATTTTCATATCTCATATGTTATTTTCATGTCTTGTCAATTCTATTGTGTTTTCGTATTGTCGTCGGTTGGTGTACTTGTTCCATTCTTGACTGGAAACCATCATTTTTCAGGTTAGCTGTGGCTTCACTTAGCTTGGAAGATTCGGGTGTACTTGCAGACAGAAACCTAGAAATAGATAGCAGTTGTATCAATTTCATTAATTGTAAAATCTTGTATTTTCTTTAATTATAAATATTGTAAATGTTGTAACAAATTTAGAAATGTGAATGAGCAATAAAATTTATTTTTGAGCATTTATTTTCTTGCGGGCTTGACAGCGTTCTACCGCCGATTCTGCGGCGTAGGCTGGCTTGGACACGTCTCGTATCCGAAAAAGCGGGTACGGGTCGTGACAAGTTTTTGTGGTAGCCCATGCAGGTCCGTTTTTGCAAAAGATTGCGAACTCGTGATGGTACTTAAGTTAGTCGTACCATTGCGAGCCTGCGACTAGAAAATGCTCATTCACAACTTAGGTTAAATTGATTTAAGAGAATGACTAGGACTAGGGGTCCCTTGTTCAAATTGACCGTTGGGTAGTTAAGGTTATTAGATAGGCCATGCAATTTAGATAGCTTGCTAGATCCCTATAGGTATACTATTACTTTTGATATGACAATGTGATCCAATGTGGATATACTATTCGCTTCGTATGTTAGGCTTGCCTAGAATTAAGGCGTTAATTTTTATAAACTGCTCAATTTTCTTATTTCGATATAAATCTTATATCACAAGTTAGAATTGCCTATTTTAAATTCTATTTTGCTGTAAGGAATTGGTTTATAATTTCTGATTCTATTATTCGCATACGAATCTCGAGGTAGATTGATTCGAGATTTTCCCTCAACCATTGAAATGCATATGAAATAGATACTAGAATGTTTGTATTTCTTTCGTCTTTAATTATTTCCTCCATGTTAAATCTTTTATTTTAAATGTTGTGACTGACAGGACAAACACCTACGCTCTATTTTTTTTCAATTAGTTTGAATCTCTAGCAGCTCCTTGGATTCCTTAGGAATATAGTTAGAGTAATTTAACGACTGTGATGGCTAGACAGCAGCACACTGTCGCTAATTATTTGGAAGGGAGAATGTGGGTTCACTGCAGCCAGCAGCGCACTGGCAAGACACAACCCACAAAATTGAAATCATTTCGAAGAATCATGGTTTATGGAACATTGCTAAAACTATATCTTCGTTGACCCCTTTAGACCTCGTGTCAATATAAAGTAGAGTATCTGATAGCATATCACATCTGAATCACAGAACCAAGGGTTTACCACAGCCAGAGTATACGGGCGAGGCATAATCCTCGGTAAAATGACTTCAGACGAGATTACAAGTTTAGGATACTAGAGAGGATAGGAAAATGCCCTGTATGTCCCTAAGATCCAAAACAAATACTAGTGAAAGTTCTGTAAGTTGAGCAGCATGTCTCCTAACCTAGCATTATGTGGTCCTTGTGATCTATTGACGAGGTAATTGACCGACACTAATAAGTTACCTAGAATATAGAATCTAGAGTTTCATAACCCATTAGTCGACCAAGGCATTATGGATAGGAAGATAGTAGGATGAATGTATAAGCAAGAACACCAGGTAAGGTTTTTGATTCTCTCAAAACTCGAACTACTTGTGCCTCCTTTCCAAAAGTCTCGCATACTTATATTTTGACTATCTTGACCAATGCTGCTATTACAGCCTAGTTTTTGCAAGCTTACTCTTTTATCGAGCTTGATTCAAGATATATGTTTATTGGGGACGCCTGCTAACATATTGTCTAATCAGAATCATTGTATTACGGTCTGATCAACCATGATGCATTTGGTTCGCTCTTCGTTTAGTTACACTACGTGGATTGCGATATATAGGTATCTAGGATCTTATCCGCGACTGCTTTGACAATTCCTCTTGAATTATACATTCGCCCTTGAATCACGTAATTGTATTCGATGACATCTTTCCTGAACTCCTTATTGCTTTTGTCTTTCACTAATTGGAAAGACGAATGTTCGTATTTGATAGATAGATACAGTGTATTCCTCATGGCTATGATAGTTGTATATGCAAGTGTAGCTACCATCGGCCAGCCATGTGACTAGAACCTTGCCTTGAGTTACTCATTCTCCTCCCGACCCTCAAACTACTATTGGAACCCTCTAGCCATCTGAAATTGAGAATAATTAGGGTTTTACCCTCAGTCAAATGCCAACCTAGGAGACTACCTATTCTCAAGAGACCAAATGTTGTGAGCCTCTAATTATTTGTTGAAGCTTGCTTTAACTAGAGCCCCGGTGATAATAGTCGGGCAGGTTTGACACAAATAGAAATGCATGACTCAGTTGTTAGAAATCTCTTCATATGATATGCCTTAGAGTTGGTTACCCCATCGATAACTCTTGTATACTATGGACGAGTAGTTCATTCTATTTTATCGACCATGTGTCATTGTACACACTCGTTTTCCATTCATTGAGGAACGATACTTGACTCGACATCTACTGTATTCCGTTACGCCTTACCTTATTCTTTATTAACCAGAGTCGAGGTACAATATCCGGACTTTGGAATTCTTCTAGCCTCATTATTCCTAAAATTATGTCCTAACTTCTAAGGTGGGTAGACTGTAAGCTTTCTAAAATTTTGGGGTATACGAAGATTACCGATTGATTAGAATAATTTTCCCATTAGAATGATAGTTAGTGCCCCATGGACCCCCACTTTCCATTTAGATTATTTTGTGCCCTAGCCGTGTCATTAATATTCGGAGCACGAGACCAGCTGTTATCTTCGAACAAATTTCATATGCAAGATCTAGACGAGTCCACCTTCATCTAGGTATGTCATGTCCCACTCAAACCCGTCCCCTTGTACTCTATTCTTGTGGTACGACTTTCAGGACAAAAGGACTAGCTATAACCCTTACCACAACACCGGTATACTTTCCAACTTCCACTAGAGCCTCAACCTTGACTCAGTTCATTCGACCCAATATATGGTTGTGATTTACTCGAAGCCCACTACACACATGCCACTAGTTTGCCACCCAATTGAGGCCTCATATGCTACTTAAACACAAAAGTCACTGAAGGCACATTTCAGGCTTATGGACCTAGCTAACCAACCCGACTAGCAACTAGCTCAACTACTTGGAAGGAATCCTATTCTAGGTTACCCTAACCTAGTAGACATAGTTTTATCTTGGGATCTTGTTCAGTCAATATAGATTGAAATCCAAGGTTCATCCAACCAACGAGTGATGTCCAATTAGGGAACCCATTTAGACCCAGTAAAACCCATTCATGCATACCACTATTTTTGGACTATAAAAACCGGACTATTTGAAATAGGTCCATGTACCTATTATGTAGTCGCCACCTCTTAGAATGTGAAGCCATTCATAACCCTTATTCCACCAACCTGGAAGTCGCGATACGATCTTGCATTGCATTCATACCCCTTACTCGTGTGTTTAAGTAACCACGAAAAAGATCACAATCTTGATTTCTCAAATTTCGTTCTATTTTGGAATCTTGTTCAGAACTTCGAGAATAGAATTTCTATATTGCATGGATTGCAAGCCCCTCTAAGAAACAAAAGGGTTCTTCGATTTATCGAAATACTGGACTAGAGTAGCCCAATCTAGCAAATAAGGCAATGGTTCGTAAACTTTCTTTCTATCTGCATCATTGGATGCACACTACCGCTCTTGAAATTTTATATTTGCACTTGGTTATTCTTCCTTATCTTCTATTCCTTCCTATTTCGGATAGACGAATGGCCATGCTTACTAGAAATTACCAATATTTCTTAGCTACTTGTGTAAATTTGTTGCTATTAAATTTTGGATTGCTTGATAGATAGGAGAGGGTTGTAGACGCCTTATGCTATTGATATATGTTGGTAGTTACCTTTTGCAATTAGCTGGAGGGTTACAATGTTATGACGTCAGGTGTTTGAAGTGGGTAGTGTGAGCAAAGGTGGGTATAAGTCCTCGATGATTCGTAGTTACGGAATGGCTAGGAGGAGGTATAAATATTCCGGAGAAATTAAATCTGAGAAGATTGTGGTAATACTGGATTTATTCTTTTACTTTTATTTTTAAATTTTAGGCATGTTTATGAGTTAGAATTTCGAGGACAAAATTATTTTTAAGGTGGGTAGATTTGTAGCTCCCCTTCCCAAAAATTTAGAAATATTTTATTATTATTTATTTTATTTGAATGGTTATTTTTAGATTTTATAAATAATTATTTAGTTTATTATTATGGTAGATGATTTTAGTCATTGTTAGGAATTTGAGTACAAAGTGATTAGAAATCGTGGCACGGACAGTACAGTAGCGTGCTTTGACTAGTGTATCAGTCCAGGTAGGCATGTAGTGTGTGCAAAGACCCCTTATAGGCATGTTTTAAGTAGATGCATATACTTCATATTTTATTCGTGGGATTGACGAATATTTTCTAAATATTTGTTAATTTATTTTATATAATATTTTAATGGTGGCACGATTATTGGTGGGCCGATTACGTAGGAGTGCATTGTGTCACCCAAAACTATACAATTATTGGTTATGGTATTTTGTTGTTGTTATTATTATTATTATTAGCAGTATTATTTTATTATTTTTGTACTGTTATTAATATATTATTCTTACATTATATTATTAGTATTCGTCTATTAAGATAATTCATTATCAAATAAATTATACGCATATATATATATATATATATATATATATATATATATATATATATAAATATATATATATATATATATATATATATATATATATATATATTTTATGTGTGCATATTTATAAACTATACACAAGAAATTATTATTAATATTTTGGTTATGGAATATTTATCCATATATATAGATATGTATTAATTGTTACAAGGATACATATATGGATATATAAATAAATATTAAATATGTGTATGTGTAGAAATATAGAAACATATATTAAATATACGTGAGTATATATAAGTAAATATTATATACGTGCGTATTTGTATATATATGAACGTATTAAGTAGTATATATACATATATGTGTATATACATATATATGAATAAATTGCTACAAATATATGAATAAATTTCTATTTTATATCTAAATAGAAAGAAAAAGAAATAGAAAAAGAAAAATAAAAAGAAAAAGGAAAAGAAAATAATGGATTAATAAAATCTAAATCCCCACAGCCCGCACAGTGCCAGCCCAAAAGTTCTCCTTTCCCCGCATGTGCAGTAGCACGGGTCAGAGCCAAACCGAGGAACACCCGGCCCAAATATATATATATATATATATATATATAAAAATATATATATATATATATATATATATATATATATATATATATATATATATATATATATATATATATATATATCGTAAATGAGAGAGAGATCGAGAGAATTTCAGCAAACCCTAACCTCAACCTCACCTGCGCGCGCGTGCGGCCTCCGCGCCGCAGACGTGATGGCCGGCCGCTGGCCGGAGGCGAGCAACAGCAGCCTCGCACAGCGGCGCAACAGGGGAATACAACAACAGCCGACTGTAAACACCCACTTTTGAGGCCGACGTTCTCCCTCCTCGGTCGACGAAATTTCGTCCCGATTGCACAGGTGCGTTCACAATATAACCATCTTTAATTCCCATTAATTACTTTAAATTCTAGTGACCCGAAACTCGAGATAAATCGAGTTGAAGTTGCCAAAAAACATGTTTGGAAATAAGACATGAAAGAGTCCAAACACCCCAACTTGACGTCGAATTTTCCACCAATCTATTCTTCGAATCAGCAAACTTTTTGAACAGAAGTTAACCCCAACATATAGGGCTAGAAAAGTCCAGTAGGAGGGTTGTGACGATTTGCTTTGTACAGAGAAATATACAGATGTAAACTTGGTCAAAAACCTGTTTTTCAAAACACAAAATTTTACGATACGACATGCGTCCCGCCAATCCGGGCGACGTGGTCGCGAACCAAAAGCATCGAATGGTGTGTATCAGCTTCGTGGACGTGTGGGCTTTGACGAAATTCAAATTGGTCGCGTGTGCGCGATGAATTTATTGCGTATCCGTCGAAATTCACCGTATCGGCCTCTTTGCAAATTTCCCAATTACTTTGTGCACGCTCGTCAGATTGAGACGAAACTTGCGCCAATAGGACCATATCATTTTTCTGGTCCTGTATGCCAAGTTTGGTCCAATTATGAGACAGTTGAATTGGACCGCCGTTTTGCGGGCCCCACGGTCCGACTCAACGGGCGATTTTGTGCACGGCCGGCCAGAATCCAACTTTGGACATACGGTTGGGTTCGTATCAGAAAACCGGACCTATTGACATATAGTTTGATGACTTTAGAGACCATAGACTCTGGCACGCTTTTCGGTGTAAAGCGGGTCCAACGGCGGACACCGTTTTGACCCAAAATTACCGTTTTGCTCCTGTATCCAGAATTGGACTTTAGGACATGCAATTCTAGCTAATTTGACTATTCTGAGAATGTTGGTAATGTTTATTTCAGCATCTGGAGACTGTTGTACGAGTTTGATTGTTGTGGCTCACTGGGTAGTATTGTATTGTCGGTTTTACCAGCAAAGGACCTCAGGCAAGTGCACTTTCTGATTGCTTTCGATTCATAGTAGTTTTTTCATTTCATGTCTATACATATATCTTGCTACTTGTTGACACGCTCGTCACACGGAGTAGTCGGGAGGGGAAATATCTTAGTAGACATGTGGACTACCCAGAACTATCCCATGAGTCTATTCGTGAATAATAGCAGCTGCACACGACACGTGCAGGGTGCCGGATTTACCCCCTAGCCGTACACATGTCGAAACGGATATTTCACGCCACATAGGTAGATGTCTTTTATTTATTTTTTTCCTTTTCTTCTCCACCGTGCCATGTCATCAGTACTTTCCAGTTTTCATATCTCATATGTTATTTTCATGTCTTGTCAATTCTATTGTGTTTTCGCATTGTCGTCGATTGGTGTACTTGTTCCATTCCTGACTGGAAACCATCATTTTTCAGGTTAGCTGTGGCTTCACTTAGCTTAGGAGATTCGGGTGTACTTGCAGACAGAAACCTAGAAATAGATAGCAGTTGTATCAATTTCATTAATTGTAAAATCTTATATTTTCTTTAATTATAAATGTTGTAAATGTTGTAACAAATTTAGAAATGTGAATGAGCAATAAAGTTTATTTTTGAGCATTTATTTTCTTATGGGCTTGACAGCGTTCTACCGCCGATTCTGCGGCGTAGGCTGGCTTGGACACGTCTCGTATCCGAAAAAGCGGGTGCGGGTCGTGACATCACCCCCCTTTAGAGTTGCCTACACGTACTTCAGCCATTACAAACCACTTAACAGACGAAGACAATCAACGTCGCCGGCTACAGGAGCTAGAGGCGCTTGATGAAAAGCATCTTTTGGCTCACTAGTGCATCGGGCTCTCTCATGCTCGCATTTTCGGAGCCTTCAATAAGAAGGTTAAACAAAGAACCTTCCAAGTTGGTGACCTTGTCCTATCAGTCAGAAGGCCAATGGTGATGAGTCACAAAATAGTCAGGAAATTTGAACCCAAATGAGAAGGCCCCTTCATCTAGAGACGATGTACTCTAACGGTGCCTACCGACTCGCAAAATCCAACGGAGACTTGTTTATGATGCCGATCAATGGCAAGTTCCTAAAAAAATACTATGTTTGAAGCCTATTAACATGTATTTCTACATCCCCAACAAGTATCTATGAATCCGGCAATCTGGTTCACCCCTCTCAATCATCATATATCTCTGGAGCCCAGTTGCTCTAGGATATTCTCCCACCATTTTTCCAATAGAAAACATCCAAGTCCATATCACCTCTGATTTATTTTCTATATCCCCGCAGAGCTCAATTGTACCTCTGCGTAAGACGACAATAAAATGGAAGTTTACCATGTTCGTATAACCTCTGAGTAAACATTCTCATTTAGCAACCTCGGTGTTGCTATACTCCACACATAGAACATCCACGTCCTTATTGACCTCTGAGTTGTTCCCTGTGTCCCCACAGAGTTTATTCTTACTAAGTTCGTATAACCTCTGAGTAAGAAGATTCTACCATAAATCCCATGTTTACCATGTCCACATTACCTCTGAGTAAACATGTTGGCTAACTGAATTCCCATCATCATCACAACTTATCATCTGTACCTAAAACCATGGTGCATTAAAGATGTTAAGTCCACAAAATCTTACACAAGTTCATGACAAGAATGAATAAACAAAAGTTCTTTATTCTTATAGAAAGGAAAAAGAGACTACATTTCAAAAAAATATAAGAAAAAGCAAAATACAATAAAAATGAGCAAAAGAAAAGCTAAGCATCGGCACACAGCTTGCCGATTTAGCATTTCAGAGCTTCTACCCTGGACTGGACATTTGCCAAAGCCCGATGTCGGCCTCGCGGTGCATCGCTTCCTCGTCCTTGAAGGTGATGATGTCAGCATGTTTGGCGTCCAGTTCCGCCTTCTTATCGGTTAGCTGGGATACATGTAGGGGTGAGCGTCGGTATAATCGGTCGGTATTTGGTTGGATTTTTTGGTATTTTTTAATCGGTATTTAAAAAATCAATACCAATATCGTACCATTTAGAATCGGTTTTTTTCGGTTTCGGTTAAATCGGTATTCGGTCGATTTTTGTTCGGTATCGGTATTTTACCATTTAACATTTGATCAATCAACACACTTAATATGAGCCTCTTAAACTAGAAAAATATTTTTTTTTACTTTTTTTGGAAGCATTAAATTTCAAAGCCAAGTCTCTACCAAACAAGCAATTAATCAAATTTACTAGAATAATATGTAACAAGTCGCAAACACCTAAAAAAGAGCTTAAAAGATCAAACACGATCACTAAGTTTAATCCTTATTATAAGTTTAAGTACACCAAATTCATTTCAAAATTATATGAAAACACAAAAATATAAGCTCAAAAGATCAAAAACTCAATTCTTACATTCTTTACATAAATTCATGTCCACCAAAATCCATTCTAGGTTCTAACAAACTAATTTCCAACTAAAACAAAGATAAAAATGAAAAAAAGTAATATAAAATTAATCACAAACAATATTCTAAGGGGAAAAATGTGTGTGTGTGTGTATATATATATATATATATATATATATATATATATATATATATATATATATATATATATATATATATATATATATATATATATATATATATATATAATCGGTTCGGTTCGGTATTTTCGGTATGGTATTACATTCAAACCGTTACCACTACCATTATACCATATTTTAATCGGTTCGGTAATTCGGTATCGCTACATAATTTCAGTTCGATTTTTCGGGATATTTTTAATCGGTATTCGGTCGATTTTTCGGTAGCGGTCGGTATTTGCTCACCCCTAGATACATGTTGAGTTAGCTCTGTCGCCTCGCGACTAAGCATGTCCTGCTTAGCTACCGCTTGTTGAGAATCAGCTATGAGTTAGGCCCGTTGTTCCTGGAGCAGGCGGATCTTATCGTCGACCTCTGCTACGCTCTCACCCAAAATCTTTTACATGCTGACTTGGGCCTCCACAGTCGCACCAAGTTCAAGCACTTTGGCGCTAGCCTTGGCCAAGTCTTGTTCCAGGTCGGTTCGGCTGGATGAGTAAGCCAACTGAGCCTCAGCAACTTCGGCGATAAGCCGACTCTTTTCCTCTCCTATCAAGGAGGAAAGATAATTCCTGTGGAGGCTCTGGAGTTCAGCTAGACGATGGTCGAGCTCGCCAATTGACGCCTCCAAGGCTTCAACTATAGCCTCATAGCCCTGGTGAGACCTTATGGAGGCCACTTACGTGAGCGCTGACGTCTTGGCCACCGTAAAAGTCTGTCCCTGCTCTAGAACAGTAGATACCCCCCTCTTCAAAATCTTATAAAAGACCTCGACAATAAATTTTACAGTCGTCCGCCTTGGCCAATGTTTGAGGTGTCATAGGGGGCATCATCAAGGGTTCCATGGGAACTGGACAATCTGCAGAGTCGAAAAGAGTAGCATTCGGCAATAATACGATCTTCTGACTTGGTGGAGCAGTTGTCACCTCGCTAGTCGAACCATCAGCCATTGAAGTGTCAGGATTGGCCTCCCTCTGGGGAGATCTTGACCCAGGCTCTTCCAGGTCTTAGCATCTACAGCCCCAGGCTGGCCTCCAATGGCATCAAAATTGGGGTCTACGGAGGGCAACATTTCTGATGGGGCCGTCTTAGTCACAGTTCCCTAGGGTACGTAGGTGGGAACAAGGTCTTCTACAACAGGGGTCTCACCCTGATCAGAACATGTCCTGGAGGACTCACCAATATCGTCCTATTGCTGCTGGCACAAGGGTTGGACTCGGCAGCGAGGTTGGCTCCTCCATGCCACCTTATATAGCTGGGGCAGGCATTGGACTTGGCCGCGGAACTGGCTCCTCCATTCTGCCTTGTGTAGCTGGGGCAGGCGTTGGACTTGGCAGTGAAGCCGGTTCCTCCATTAGATTCCTACGAGGCAACTCAACAAGGACCTCCCTTTCAGTTGCCCTGGGCTGGTTGTCACCCTCAGTTGTTGGTTCCTCTTCAACAACCCTAGCAGTGACATCTGGGACATCAGTCGGAGGAGACGGCTCCCGAGCCTCTTCTGTCTTAACCTCGAAGGGAGCCTTACGAACTCCCCTCTCCTGAGGTTAATCAGCGGCTTCTTCATCCGTCACGTCGGCACTAGGAGCCGATTTGTCCATGCTCCGCGAAGGGCCCGCCTGGTGATTATCTGCGAACAAGACATGGTTATTACCACTATCAAAATATGCAAATTTTGTATAAACAAGATTACCAAAGGCGCTCATCGAGGGTGGGTCAGCATTCAATGACCTCAGCAGATCGTTGAAGTCATCCTTCGCATATTTGAAAGAGGTGGGAGTATGGACCCGAATGGTGTCATCTTGGTCCTCTTCGCCTGGAGACTCCACAACCAGGGGGATACGCTCTTCAGGAGAGCTGGCAACTTTCTTCTCGAAGGATTCATCCAGGTCTCGCCTCGAAGACCTGGATTTCTTCTACTTTGTACCCTAAAAACAAAGGAAATGCAATGAGGGAAGAAATATCACATTTTATCCCTTGAAACGGATAATAATTTGTTTACCTTTTCAGGAGAAGACAATCTCGGTCTCTCCATGGGAAGAGCTATTGTGGTCCCTGACTTGGACGCCAAGACCTTCCTTGGCCTTTTCTGTGCCAAAGGACCCGCTTTCGTTGAAGCACGCCTCTTCAACTGATTATCCGCCGACTCCACCGACAGTTCCTCTCTCCTTACCATGGGGCCAACTGCTGGTACTGAAGCACCCACCGGACGATACGCCCGGGCTTTTATAATCGTGTCGTAGATGCCTCGAGCTAGGTCCCGACGATAAAATTCTTCTTTTCTGTTATAGCCAGGAGAGAGAGTGTTCATCGAACGGTAGAGCTTGACAGCGGAGTACAAGATATACGGCCTGGGATTCAGAAGTGGAGCTGTAAAATGCACCCTTGTACACCCAGCATTGTAATACTGCCAAGCCCGGCTCCATCCAGCAGGCTTCCAATATACCCGAAGCAGGTGCTCGAGTTGTCCAACATTATCTTATTGTAGCCGAATTGACGGGCAAAACAACTTGGTAGATACGGCTCCAGGAAGCAGTGGTTCCTGTTTTGATAAATCAAATGAGAGGGTCGGATGCAGTGCAACCAACACAACCCCCAATCCGGAAGAGTTGAGGCATCTACGCCCATATCCTCTAACTCCTCATCGGCATCAAAGCCCAAAAAAATGGGCCAACCTTAGAAATGTCCATCCTTGGAGTTGGGACAGAACCTTTCGACAAACGGGGATACCAGTATGCAGCCACTTCCTTCTGCGGTAGTGGCGAATAAGGGCATCACCCTCAACGTGCCCCTCTTCCAAGCGAGGGCTCATCACATTGGGGTGATGTAGTATCAACCACCCCATCAAATAGTGGTAGGGTAGCTCTACTCAGGGAAAATTCCTACTTCTGCCTTTCGTATTAAGGACCTTCTCTACAGACTCCTATAGACCTCGCTGAAGGTTGCACACCATCGCGGGAAGCAAGGCCAAACGATGGGCAAATACCAGCTTCACAGTAGGCAGGATAAGGTTTCGGGTTACCCTTTCCACAGAGCTTGATCCGCCAGGGAACACATAGTCCCGGAGCCATATCATCAGATAGGCAGCTAGCACAGCCTTCGAAGACATCCTATCCGTGCCGTGCTAGAAGTAACTGTAAATGTTGTCAGCCGGCGTCCCGTTCTCATCTTCTTGCAGATTCCTCTCGCCCAGTTCCTTCATTTTGGCGACAATTTCTTCAAGTGTGGAACGCTGAGGGGTAGTAAAATGTACCTTCTCCGGATCATCTTTTTGCTAGGTAAAGACATAATCCCTCCAAGCAGTCACATAGGGGATGCCCTGGTCTTGTCATTCCTCTCATTCACATGATGGAGGCATAACAATTCCTTGTATACCGCCATCATCTTTGAATCCTTCACCTCCAAAGCGAAGAGCTCCTCTTTGGTTGGGGAATACTCTTCATACGGCTCGGTACCCCAAGGGAGTTTCGAAACCTCGAACATCTCATGGAGCGCCAGGCCCAACTCTCCTTCGGGTATATAGAATGTCCCGGTATGAGGATTTACAGCTCGAGAAGGGCCAGGAACATATGCTGGTTCATCTCCAGGCCAGCCTGGGTAGCCCGTATGACATAATACAAACCCAGATCCTTGAGCTCGTCTTTGTACTTCGTCAGGATCCATAAGGTCAGATCGTCCCACTTCGGCACATGATGGCACCAACATTCCACCCAAATTTGCCCTTCGGGTACTTGATTTTGGCCCCCAACATAAGATTGGTGAAAGTCGAAGCACTGAAAGCAAAGGTGTGGTTGGGAATGTCACCAAGTATGTTCCCAGGACGTAAAACTCGCAGAGAGTAGGACGGCCAGCCGAGTTCGTGAACTCCATTTTTCAAACGTGGATTTAATCCGTGAACACCGTTTTGTAATCCAAAAATGTTTTGACCGATTTTAGTCGTTTTGCTACAATCTCGAATCAACACATTCTTTTGCGTCGATGGAGTTATTTTTGAACGATGATTTTACTGGGATACTTCGTTTTGCAAACAGACAACATTTGATTTTTGACCTTTTTGTCATTTTAATACTTTTTAACCATTTTGACTTTGATCAAATTTAGTCATTTTGCTTCCTATCTTTGTATCTACGGACTCATTTTCGAACGACTTTATATCCGTCAATTCAGTCTTACAAACCGACAACGTTCGATTTTTTTACTTTTTTTCTATTAATATTATTTTGACCAGTTTGAGTTTTAACCAATTTTAGCCATCTTGCCACCAGCTCCAACCACACTTTTTTGTATCTATGAACCATTTTTCGAACGACAATTTCTCCAGTGAACTTAGTTTCACAAACCGTCATCATTGGGATTTTTGGACTTGTTTGCCCTTTTAATCTTTTGATCGGTTTGACTTCGACCAATTTTAGTCGTTTTGCTTTTAACTCCAATCAACACATTTTTGTGTCTAAGGACTATTTTTCGAACGACCATTTCTCCATGAACTCTGTTTTACAAACTGATAATTTTGGAATTATTTTAACTTTTTAATGCTTTTGACTTGTTTAACTTTAACCAATTTTAGTCATTTTGCTTCCAGCTCCAATCAACACATTTTGTGTCTACGGACTTATTTTCGGACGAGCATTTCATCTGTGAACTCTGTTTTCTAAACCGACAACATTTATTTTTTTTTAACATTTTTGCCATTTTAATGTTTTTTCTGCCAGTTTGACTTTCACCGATTTTAGTCGTTTTGCTACCAGCTCCAACCAACACATTTTTGTATCAACAAACTTGTTTTTGAACGATGATTTCACCAGGGTACCCGATTTTACAAGCATACAACATTGAATTTTTTTGGCAATTTTTGTCGTTTAATGCTTCTGTTTGACTTTGACAAAATTTAGTTATTTTCCTTCCAAATCTAATCAACACATTTCTGTACGGATTTATTTTCGATTGACGATTTCATCCGCAAATTTCGTGCAACAAGCCGACAACGTTCATTTTTTTTACTTTTTCCCTATTAATATTTTTTGATCGGTTTAACCAATTTTAGTCGTGTTGCTGCTAGCTCCAATCAATACATTTTTTGTGTACGAACTGTTTTGAAATGACCATTTCACCTATGAACTCCCTTTCGCAAACCGACTCCATTTCCCCCTTTTAGTCATTTTGATTGGTTTGACTTTGACCAATTTTTGTCGTTTTATTTTTAGTTCCAATCAACACATTTTTGTGTCTACAAACTATTTTTTTCGAACGACCATTTCTCCGTGAACTCCGTTTTGCAAACCGACATTGTCATTTAGTCGTTTTACTTTGACCAATATTTTGGACTTTTTTGCCCTGTTAATCTTTTAGATCGATTTGACTTTGACCAATTTTAGTCGTTTTGCTTCCTGCTACAGTCAACACAATTTTGTCTCTACGGACTATTTTTGAACGAGAATTTTATTTGTGAACTCCGTTTGTCAAACCGACGACGTTGGATTTTTTGACATTTTTGCCCTTTTAATGTTTTTTGACCGATTTGACTTCAACCAATTTTAGACGTTTTGGTACCAGCTCCAATCAACACATTTTTGTGTAGACAGACTTGCTTTTGAACGAAGATTTTACCGGGGTACTCCATTTTGTAAATGGACAACATTGGATTTTTCGAACGACGATTTCATCCATGAATTTTGTTTTACAATCCGACAATGTTCGATTTTTTGTACTTTTTTCCTGTTAATGTTTTTAACCAGTTTGACTTTAACTAATTTTAGTCATTTTGCTACCAGCTCCAATCCACATTTTTGTGTGTCTACAAACTGTTTTGATCGATGTGACTTTGACCAATTTTAGTCATTTTGTTTCCAACCGACAATATTTTGCAAACCGACAATGTTGGGATATTTGGAATTTTTTTGCGCTTTTAATCTTTTTGATCGATTTGACTTTGACAATTTTAGACGTTTTGGTTCCAGCTTCAATCAACACATTGTTCTTTCAACGGACTTATTTTGAACGATGATTTCATCCGTGAACTCCGTTCTGACAATGTCGGAATTATTTTAACTTTTGTAATGTTTTTTTTGACTAGTTTGACTTTAACCAATTTTAGTCGTTGCTTCCAGCTCCAATCGACATATTTTTGTGTCTACGAACGTATTTTTGAACGAGAATTTCATCTATGATGTCCACTTTGTAATCCAAAATTATTGGATTTTTTTGACATTTTTGCCCTTTCAATGTTTTTTGACCGGTTTGACTTTGATTGATTTTAATAGTCTAACGAAAATAAGGTATAAAATGCTCATAGGATGGTGAAAATGAGTATAAATGAGTGATTCTAACTGAGATATAGAACAAAATGAGCATACAATTATGAAAACGAGTATTAGATGGATAATTAAAACCGAAATATGGTGCAAATAGTTGTAGAATGGTGAAAACGAGTATATATAGGTGATTCTAATCGAAATATAGTGTAAAATGGGAATACAGTGGTGAAAGCGAGTATAGATGAGTGGTTCAAATGAAATATTATGTAGAATGTGCGTAGATTGGTGAACCGAGTGTTGGTATGTCATTATAACCAAAATATGGTATAAAGTAGGCGTGGAATTATGAAGGAGAGTTCAGATGGGTGATTCTAACCGAAATATGTCATGAAATGGACGAGGAATGGTTAAAACGAGTGTAAATGAGTGATTCTAATCAAAATATGTTGTAAAATATGGGTAGATTGGTGAAACCGAGTGTAGATGCGTGATTCTAACCGAAATATGGTAAAAAAAAGTAGCACATATTGGTGGAAAAGAGAATAGAAATGTGATTTCTAACCAAAATATGGTATAAAATGCTCGTAGATTAGTAAATACTAGTATAAATGAGTGAATCTAATTGAAATATAGTACATAACGAGCATAAAATGATGAAAACAAGTATTAGAAGGGTAATTATAACGGAAATAAGGTAAAAGTAGGTGTGAAATAGTGGTAGGTAGTTTAGATAGGTGATTTTAAATGAAATATGGTATAAAATAGGTGAGGAATGTTGAAAACGAGGGTAGATTGGTGGTTCTAACCGAAATATGGTGTAAAATGGGCTTAGATTGGTGAAATCGAGTGTAGAAGCCTAATTCTAATCGAAACACGGTAAAAAAAATTGACATAGATTAGTGTAAAGGAGTATAGAAATGTGATTTCTAACCGAAATAAGGTATAAATTGCTCGTATAATGGTGAAGACGAGTATAAATGAGTGATTATAGCTGAAATATGGTACAGAATGAGTGTACAATGATAAAAACGAGTATTAGAAGGATAATTATAATCGAAATATGGTGTAAAAGAGGCATGGAATGGCAAAACGAGTATTAGTGGGTGATTCTAACCGAAATATGGTGTAAAACGGACGAAGATGGAGAAAACGAATATAGATGGGTGGTTCTAATCGAAATTTGGTATAGAATACGGGTAGATTGGTGAAACCGAGGGTGCATGCGTGACTCTAACCGAAATATGGTAAAATAAAATGGTGTAGATTGGTATAAACAAGTATAGAAATATGTTTTTTAAACAAAAATAAGATATAAAATGCTCGTAGAATGGTGAAAACGAGTATAAATGAGTGATTCAAACTGAAATATGGTATAGAATGAACGTACAATGATGAAAACGAGTATTAGATGGATAACTATAACCAAAATATGGTCTAGATAGTCGTATAATGGTGAAAATGAGTATATATATGGGTGATTCTAACTGAAATATGGTGTAAAATGATAATAAAGTGGTGAAAACGAGTATAGATCGGTGGTCCAAATTGAAACTTATGTATAATGTGTGTAGATTGATAAAACCTAGTGTATGTGTGTGATTATCACTAAAATATGGTATAAAGTAGGCATGGAATGGTGAAGGAGAGTTTAGATGGGTGATTCTAACCAAAATATGTCATCAAATGGACGGGGAATGGTGAAAATGAGTGTAAATGAATGGTTCTAACCGAGATATGGTGTAGAATATGGTTAGATTGGTGAAACCGAGTGTAGATGCGTGATTCTAACCGAAATATGGTTAAAAAAAAGTAGCGCAAATTGGTGGAAAAGAGGAAAAAAATGTTACTTCTAACCGAAATAAGATTAAAATGCTCGTAGAATGGTAAAGACGAGTATAAATGAGTGAATCTAATTGAAATATGGTACAAATTATCATAAAATGATGAAAACGAGTATTAGATGGGTATTTATAACCGAAATATGGTAAAAATAGCTGTGAAATAGTGGAAGCTAGTTTAGATGGGTGATTCTAACCGAAATATGATATAAATGGGCCAGGAATGGTGAAAACGAGTGTAGATTGGTGGTTTTAACCGAAATACGATGTAAAAAGGGCTTAGATTGGTGAAACCGAGTGTAGAAGCATGATTCTAACCAAAATATGGTAAAACAGTGGCGTCATTTGGTGGCAAGGACTATAGAAAAATGATTTCTAACCGAAGTAAGGTACAAAATGCTCATAGAATGGTGAAGACGGGTATAAATGCGTGATTATAGTTGAAATATGGTACAAAACGATCGTACACTGATAAAAATGAGTATTATAAGGGTAATTATAATCAAAATATGGTGTAAAATAGGCGTCGAATGGCAAAAATGAATATTGGTGTGTGATTCTAACCGAGATATGGTGTAAAATAAACGAAGAATGGGGATAACGAGTATATGTAGGTGGTTCTAATCGAAATATGGTGTAGAATATGGGTAGATTGGTGAAACCGAGTGCGGATGTGTGACTCTAACCGAAATATGGTAAAAAACAAGTGTAGATTGGTGAAAACGAGTATAGAAATATGATTTTTAAAAATAGAAATAAGGTATAAGATGCTCGTAGAATGGTAAAAACGAGTATAAATAAGTGATTCTAACTGAAATATGGTATGGAATGAGCGTTCAATGATGAGAACAAGTATTAGATGGATAACTATAACCGAAATATGGTATAGATAGTCGTAGAATGGTGAAAACGAGTATATATGGGTGATTCTAACTGAAATATGGTGTAAAATGTACATAGAGTGAGTGGTGAAAACGTGTATAGATGGGTGGTTCAAATTGAAGCTGTCACTCCCCATTTCCGGAATACGTAAATTTTTGTTTTTTTCCTGTATATGGTATCTAGCACCTGTATCTTGATTGCATGTATCCTGTATTTGCACCTGGCCATGGCATGGAACAATATCTCGTCGCGGAGTAGTGTGCCACCTCTTGTCCTTGTTTGGTGGTAGGCATGATTCACTGCTTCGATGATTGGATTACCGGACAATATTGTAATTAGTGTTCTATTTAATTAATTTATTTACAAGTTGTAGCATGTAACAATTAACATGTCATATTAGTCACATGTTTAGGGCATGCTAAGATTAGGGTTTTATGAACCAACCCATCCCACTGTAAACAATCTCTTCCTTTCTCTCTCTCCTCATCTCTCCATGTTCATTTCCCTCAAACCCTAGGTAAGTACATCTTGCACTAAATAGAGAGACCACTTGCATTTTTCATTTCTTGTTATTTCTTTAATATTATTAGTTTAGGTTATTCATCTCTTCATTCTCTACATGTTTAGTACTTGGTGTTTTTTATTTTAATGGATAGTTTTGTGTAGATCTAAGTTTCTAAAACTAGGGTTTTATAGGTTTTCGTATTTTTGATCTATCAAACTTGGTTATTTTTGAAAAATAATTGTTCCATGTGGTAGAGAATATGATTTCATTCAATTTTGGGTTTTATTTCGCTCAATTTCAGTCCTCTAGCTCAAGTTATGGACATTGGAAGTTTTGAGAACTCTATGGCCAAAAGCTTGTTGTTTGGGACGATGACCCTCCCGTGTGCCGCGTGCAGCGCGCTTCTCGTGTCTGCGCGCGTCGTGTACCCCATACGCCGTGCAGTGCGCTTCGCGTGTCTATGCGCGCCGTGCGCCCTCCGTGCCGCGTGCCCGTGCGCTTCGTGCGCTCCGCACGCCGAGCAGCACGCTTTGCGTGTCTGTGCGTCGTGTGCCCGCGCACTGTCCAGCACGCTTTGTATGCCCGTGCACTTCGAGCGAGCCACCGTGCGTTCGCATGCTGCTTGTCTCCGCGCCTCGCGTGCCCGTTCCCCGTACGTGTGCAGCATGCCTGTTTGCCCGCGTGCCTGTTTGCCCGCCTGCCCACGTGCATCGTGCCGCGTGTGCCGCGTGTCTATTTGCCCGTGTGTGCCGCGTGCCTGTTTGCCCGCCTACACGCATGCGCCGTGTGCCATGTTCCCGCGTGCCCGTGCGCACCGTGCATCCTCTCCCCGCGTACTGTGTGCCTGTTCCTCACGCACCGTAGGCTCGTGCCACATGCACCGTCTACCAGATTGTCCAGGAACATGGTTTTCTATGTGCCCATGTGCCTTCTTTGCTTAGCCTGACCCGTTGTTCCTATGGCACATGAGACCACGTGATCTATGCGCCTATTTGTTAGACTTTACACTTTTGATTTATCTGCCATGCGCATGAGTAACTTAGAATTGCATGTCCGATGTGACCTATGTGCCACGAGGGATCCAAGTGACTTCCTGCCTTGATCATGTACCTGACTTGATTACCTGTATACGTGCTGGTACCTTTTCTAAGTGTGTACTGAGGTACAATATTAGTGTGCACTGCAGTGCTATTAAATAAGTGCACTGAGGTGTGACTCTTCGTGCTAAGTGAACTTGCCTATCATATATCAGTACATTTATGTTTCCCAGCCCAGATATGGTAAATGGTTAGTAACATTGGCGTGGTATGATGATTGCTTGATTGATGCACTACACTAATGATGGATCTAGATTTAGGACTCTTTGAACTGGATGTGGATTAATACTTAGGGTACACGTACTATGGTGCGACATATAGGAGGATGACCATGTGACTACGACATGTGATTCCAAGATCAATATAGGGTTAATCTAAGCAGCTTAAATTGGTAGCAGCATTGGGCGGAAATGGAATCCCGAGATCGTACGTTATTAGCCACCTTAGGATGTCCTAACGTGTCGGCTGGCCCCCACGGATACTGTATAGTCATCCGCACTAGTGGAGTGCAATATCTGATTAGCGAATGTCGAGCCAGTTCTATCTATAGGAGAGCTGGAACCGTTACTGCTTGTCTTAGTGCGGTGGCCTTCGAGGGACCGGTGCATTTAGTGTATGCTTGTATTAAATTGGTTCAGCTAGTCTTGCTTGGATACGACACGATCTGAGGATTCCTATATTATATGCATTACTAGGATAACCTAGGCCAATTTAAAAAGCCGTAGGAATTATTGGTCGTTCGTAAAATGACTTGCTTGTGATCTGTATCTTCTATTAGTAGCCGAGGAACATGGACTATCATGGTGCACGGTCCAACTCATGTCCTTATTTGGTTGTTGGGTTGGGCTATCGTGCTATGACAGGCTATGGACCGAAATTACGACCAGAAGTCCCTAACTTGACCAGGGTTATAGGATGTATCTTATCTCGGTACGATATTGGCACCGTTTGTCCTTATCTTGTTGTAAGGGTGCCGTATGGTCTCGATGATACATTATAAGCCTATAACTCACTAGCCAAGTCTTATTAATATTGTGCTTGGGTTTTGTCTCTCTCTCTCATATGTGCTCCCTTGTAGTACTTGCTATTTGGGGCCTGACCCCACTGGTTTTGTTTGGCCAGATCTCGTAGCAGCGCCAGAGGATCCAGCCTTCTACCTGAACAATGGTGCACACCAGGAGTATGGGCGCCATGGACCATGAGTGGGTTTCTTCTTTACCGCTCTGATATCGCATTTTGTACTTGGCATTTAGCCGCCGGTACCTGTTTTATCGGATGTTCTGGATATTTAGTCTCCTCACATAATTGTAATTAAATCAGACTACAACAGACTACGGTTATGTATTATTGACTCTCGATACTAGCTCATCATTTTGTATAGCTAGTCTCATGAATCATTTTGATAAAGCGTCGGGACGCCTTACTGCTTTGTCTTATATGATCATTATTACTGCTTCTTGGTTGATTGATTGAGACATAGATGCTCTGTATGACTGTAACGCCCCAGAACCAGAATACTGGAGAGCGGGGGCGTACATAGCCAGCTACGTATATTGAAGTGTAACCCACCTCGCTATACAGTCACGGCTGTCTAGATACATGAGGGTTTAACTACAAGCCAACAGTCTCCTATGGTCATGAACAAACCTATTGTCTCAATCACAAGCAAGTAGTAACAGTTACAAGATGTCAGAGCACCAAATATACAATAGTAAGGCGTCCCATACATTACATATTCGGATGATCATGAAGCTAGTCGTACAAAATGTCAAGACTAGCAAGAGTTTTAGTCAATACATGATCAACCCTAGGATTTGTCAATCATGTTACAGCCCGTAGGCAGACAGTAAGTAAAGGTACAATACGAGCTAACACGTGCTCGCCGGCTAAACGCCTCAAAAGAATAATTTTTACAATAAAGTGGGAGGATAAAAAGAAACCCACTCGTTGCCAGGGTTACGCCTGGTGGCCACCATCTGGCTGGAAGACAGGTAGATCCTCTGGAGCTGCTCCGATATCTGGCGATACAAAACCAGCTGGGTCAGACCCAGAAAGAGTAAGTGCCACAAGGAGGCTTCACTTAGGAACTAAAATTAGCATATCACAATAGAATATTAAATAAATAAAGAATTGATAATAATAGAGATAACAACAGTAAACTGAGTACGAGAAAACCATTCAAGTAGCCAGGTCATAACCCTTAAACCAAACAAGGACCGGGGTTGTAGCCCTTCACCTGAATAGAGACCCGTCTCAAATATTATTGGTACAGTGAAGACAATAAACGAAGAGAGGACACAGAATTGCTCCGGGAGTTAGGTTACAACCCTTAAACCAAACAAGGACCGGGGTTGTAACCCTTCGCCTGAACAGAACTGGACCCCTGATCTTTATTGTTAAGGCCGGCATAATTAATCATGGTATTAAGGTAAGGTAAACATGACGAACATGGCATGGGGTTGCAATAAGACAATAACGAAGAGAGGACACAGAACTGCTCCAGGAGCCAGGTTACAACCCTTAACCAAACAAGGACCGGGGTTGTAACCCTTCGTATGAACAGAACTAGACCCCCGGTTGTTATTGCTAAGGAAAGCATCAATAATCATGTCATGTCACAATCTTGCACAGGATCAGGATAAGACTAAGCTGGAATAAACTCCATCCAATCAATCACGGCCAATCAAGAGTACGGCTTGATACTTTTAACTAACTAGGGTTATCACAGGCCTAGTTACTAGCTAGATGCAATGAGATTATCCCAACAGCCACAAGCCCTGCAGACCATCCGGTTATCCAGGTCGAATGTCCGTTATGAAGAATGCAACACGTGACTGTGTGCTGGAAATGTGCCCTACTCGTCGGTAGGCTACAAGTCCACTGAATGCGCCCAGATAAAGGGATTACCTGTAGCTGGGAATCTCTTCATGTCTACTGAATTATTCTAGTTAATTAGCCTTAGTCAATTTCAGTAGGTGCCCCTGACCGTGGTATTCAGGGGTCTCCGTCCTAAACATGATGCAAGACAGTACTGGTTTATTTGTACAAACACAATCGTCCACGGTGTCTAGGTCAATCATTCTTGTCAAGTCGTGTCATGTCATGTTAGCCGTCGTAACAGCAATTCGAGATAATCATGTCAGGTATACTTGTCATACCATGCCATGTTCAATTATCATTCCAAACATATTGAATAAATTCATGATTATCAAGTTCATGACAAAAGGCGTAAGGATATAAAATGGGCATAAAAATATAAAAAGGTAAAGGTGTACGCCATAGGAACTCAAGTGTCTACGTGCGTACTACTACGCTAGACCAAGGGGCCTTCAAGCGTAAAGTGGCTTACGCTAGCAAGAGCAAGGTAAGATAGCTCTACGCGAGCAAGGGTACATGTGGGTGGGGTTTTACGCTAGCCGAGCTTTACGCTCGTAAGATTTACGCACGCCAACTCTCGATCAAAGTTTTACGCGAGGAACACTCGGCAAACTTTACGCTCGTGAGAGCCGGCTCGAGCTAGGGATTTTACGCTAGCTCGATTTTACGCGAGCGGGAGAGTTCCGAGCGTAAAATCGATCAGCTCAGCGTAAAACAAGTACGCTTGGCATGCGATGCGTGAGCGTGAAGGGGCACTACGTGAACACGTTAAGACGTGAGCGTAAAAGGCTGAACAATACGCTGGCTCGTAATACGTGTGCGTAAAACTATATCTTCTCCATATGGCAAGGTCAACATGCGTAAAAGCTCAGAACTCAAGGAAACTCCATCTCGGCCAGGACTTGGTGAAACCCGGCTATCCCAAAACCAAACTTGTGCCAAACATGGGGCCTACTACATGAAACTCTTATTTTTCGAAAATAAGCTATTTTAGTAGATCAAAACTAAGAAGATCGAAAATACTAGAAACTCAGATCTACAAGGGAGGAGCCATGGAATTTGAAAACACTAAATACTAAGAGGCTTAGAATCTTGTGGAGAAGAAAATGGAACAATAAAATGGGAGTTCCTTCATGAAGCAAGTTACACTTGCCTACGGTGGGGGTTCGGTGAGGAAGAAGAAGAGGAAGAGTAGTAATGAGAAATTGAATGAAGAGAGAGAAAGGTGGTTGGGGTTAATAAATGGAGATGGTGGTGGTAGGTAGGGGTTCTCCACTTGGTTCATGATGAACCAAATAAGCAAACCCAAGCCTACCCGAACCAATCCCAAGGTGAACCAAGCAATGAAAATGCCAAATAAACCAAGCAGGGAGACATGCAATACGAGTCAAAATACGTACACGTGTACCAAGATACGTAATACGAACCACAGGCATTACAATGACCCTAGGTGACTTGATTGTAGTATGCACCCCCAGTCTCTTGACAGCCGTAATCGCCATATGACATCTTCGTACCTCATACGGGGTAGCTGGCCTAGTCCGTCCCCGAATTCCGGTTCTGGACGTGACAGAAGCATTATGTATAATATGCTATATTAGTGAAACGGAGTGTGGGTACGTGATTATAACAGAAATATAGTATAACATAGGCGTGGAATGGTGAAAGAGAGTTTAGATGGGTGATTTTAACCGAAATA